>JAOUZG010036559.1:1349241-1380441 GCA_026289955.1 Argiope argentata
GGTAGCGGGTTCGGATTGAATGGACTTTATTTGAGGACAGCACAAACAAATTTATTTACAGGATGACTTGAAGGAGTAAAACTTCAGAAAACACAATCCAGCAATAATCAGTCACTTACAGCGTAAATACAAGTCTTACGCACAATAAACACGGTTTGCAAAACAGCTATAATATAGCACAGCAACAGTCAATCACAGCGAGCGCAATAACACAGCGTTAACAGCAAACGCAAAACACAGCTCACCAATAACAAGCGAAAAGCTACAAGTAAGCGAAACGCTTCTCTTCTCAAAGAGCGATCCTCCCCAGGAAGAGGCAACCCGCCTCTTATATACTCGGGCGAAAGCACGGAGAAGCTTCCGCAAACAGGGAGAAAAACCTCGGCCCAGCCAGACTTCTCTCGGGGTTACCAGAATATTCCTCCCGCCAAGTCAACTCGGCTGGCGCGGAGCGCCTTCTGACGCGCCGCCAACGTTTTCACCTCTGGCGAGCGTTCGCCCGCTTATAACAATATATATATATATATATATATATATATATATATATATATATATATATATATATATATATATATATATATATGAGAGGGAGAGAGACGAACACTTGACGACACACATAAAAATTAAATTCTTATCATATTAAGCATACAGTAATTTATTTCTGATGTAAATTTTCTGTAGTGTTTCATGAAATAATCAAAAATCCTTTAAAACACAATCATATTTCCTGCGTTTTCAATTTGTTATTTCGATCGACTGAAAGAAACATGCTGTTCGAAATCGAAAGACTGCGATAAGCGACAGCTGTCACTCACAACATGATATCCGCTAATTAACCCACCCCCGCATTCCTGAACTAATCTTAAAAGGGGAAAGCAATCCTTCTGTCCAAATTCTGACACTTTTAAGAACAAACTTGTTATTCAGACGCACCACTTTCGGTAAGTATAGCAATCTGAAGGTCGCCGACAGGAGGGTTGATAATGAAAGTTATTTGGCAGCATGGCAATCATTGTGAAGTAAAAAAAAATATCGATATTATTATTAAGAAAAGCATTTTAAGCAAACACAACAAATCTCTAAACCATATAATACTGCATTTTCGCTCGCGGTTTTGGACCAACCAACCAACCTCTCAAAATCGTTTTTGAGCGATACACGTCATACTTCGGTGTTATATCTTACTTCATTACATATTGATGCCAATGTTCGTTTACAAAATATATTCACATGAATACAATTACGATTATTTAATCGATTTACTTTATGTGAACCTTACATTCGGCCCCGCTCAATATAAAATTTAGACAGTCAAAAATAAATTTTAAAATTGAAGCGTAAAAGAAACAAAAATTTTGATGACAGCTCAGTAGTTCTCATTCTCTTCGTCTGTGCTGTTCTCTTCGTTGGTCGGTGTATTTCGTTTAACCCTTTCGCGACGGCGCGCCTGTGCCACTCTTCGCTATTTTTCGCAACAGAGTGACTGACTATACTTCGCCACGTTTTCGCCGCCGTATCTAGATGACGTCAGCCTCTGTACACGAAAAAGTGGCTGCCGTATATATACGGCTTCAGCCGCTGTGGACGAAAAAGGGGCTGCCGTATATATACGGCAACCGTCGCGAAAGGGTTAAAGTAAGGACGAAGATGTTGTACGTGAACAACCTTGACAAATTTGTTCTGTTGTGTCGTAGACTTGATCTCGTAGCACACGGCCCCGACTGGACGCACAATCACAAATGGTCCTTTGAAAATGGAAGAAAGTTTGTGATCTCCTTTCTTCGGCCAGTCGTACAATACGAGATCTCCTGCCTTGAAGGAATGGGATCTGCGGTGGAGATCAAATCTCTTCTTGTTTTCCAAATGTGTTTCATACACATTATTTGCCGCTTCGGCCCTGGCCAAACTTAAAAGGTGGTTTTCACGTGGAGTGTCATCTACGAAGCTACCAAGGCGAAGTTCACGGGGAAGGCGTGGCTCATAACCATGAAGTAAATAGAATGGTGATTTCTTGGTGGAATTTTGTTTTGTAGTATTGATTGCCAATAAGTAATTCGTCCCTTTTATTCGGGTTTTTGTCAATCATTTTTTTCAAAGTGGACACAATTATGCCATTGGCTCTTTCAACAATGCTATTAGCTTGTGGCGAATAAGGTGGAGTCGTTGATTGTGTGATTCCATACTTTTGAAGAAACCGCTGAGTGTGACGAGCGGTAAATGCTGTTCCTCTATCAGATAAATACATACTTGGCGGTCCATATCTGAGTATTATATTATGATACAGAGCATCAGTTACTGTATGAGCGGCGAGAGATGCAGAAGGTGTTGCGATTACATAGCGTGTGGCGTGATCAATTTGGACAAGCATATTTGTGTTTCCGCTTCTTGTTTCTGGCAAACAGATTACGTGGTCAGCGGACACAATTTCCCAAGGTGTGGACGGAATTGGTAATTGCTGCAAAAGACCATAGGCATTAGCAGTGCGTCGGTTAACAATTTGGCATTTATGACAGCTTCGAACATATGCTTTGCAGTCCTTGCGCATGTTTGGCCACCAATAACGCAATTGTAAATTGTGAAGAGTTTTTTTTTTTTTTTTTTTTTTTTTTTTGCATCCATATGTCCAACATCATCGTGACAGGCAATCAAAGTTTGTTCTTTCATCGCCTTAGGGATCACTACTACAGGTCTCGATTTTTCGTCTTTCACTCGCACAAGAGTGTTGTTATAGATATTGTAATTGCATACGATTGACATTGTCTTTTTGCTTGGATTTTTCTCTTTGAGTAAACGAAAAATATACTGACAAAAGTCATCTCTTTTCTGTTTCGCACAAATTTCAGATTCATAACTTGCAGTAACTGCTAAACAAACAAGTGGTGTTGGGTAACGTGAAAGGTGATCAGCAATGACATTTTGCTTTCCTGGCCGGTGCTCAGTTGTAAAATCAAATTGAGCCAAATCTACTAAATATCGCGCAAATTTTCGATTAACTGCAGATTTTGCAATTACATAAGCAGTTGTATAATTGTCTGTAATGAGTTGAAACTTGTGGCCAAGGAGATAGAGTCGAAATTTTTCAGTCAATGCCCAATGTACAGCAGTACATTCCAGTTCATTACTGTGGTAGTGTGTTTCAGCATCTTTTAACGTACGCGACGCATATTCAATGACATGACGCTTTCCGTTCTGTTCTTGGGATAAAACTGCACCGAGTCCTGAATAAGAGGCATCAGTTTCTACAAAAGTTGGTAGGCCTTGTTTGAAATACAAAAGAATGGGAGCAGTAGTAATTGCAGATTTCAAAGTTTCAAATGTTCGCTGTTGATCATCAGTTAAAACTATGGGAGCGTTGCTGGTCTTCTTTTCTAAACCTTTTAAAACGCTCGTAAGTGGTTTGGCTATAATAGCATAGTTACGAATATACTTTCGAAACTGATTGGCAAACCCAAGGAAACTACGGACTTCATGAATTGATTTGAGAGTTGAATAACGTTCAATTGCTGCTATGCGTTCCGGATCAGGACGAACACCATCTTGAGAGACAATTCGGCCAAAAAGAGAGATTTCTGGTACTGCAAATCGTACTTTTTCTTGTGTCAGCTTGAAACCAGCTTTTTGAGTTGCTTCAAGGATTTTACAAATCACTTTGAGATGGTAATTGAAGTCATCATGAGAAGTCGATATATCATCAATATATGTGTTCACATTGTAAGGGGCTAAATGATCGTAGGCTAACTTAATCGCTCGCGTCATTGTAGATGGGCCATTTGTGACACCAAAAGGCATTCGAAGAAATTCATAATGTCCGCCAGGAGTGACAAATCCAGTTTTGTAGGTGTCAGTCTTTTTTATGCGAATGCAGTTAAATGCAGATTTTACATCCATTTTAGAATTGTAGCGCTTGCCTGCAGTGCGTTTAATAACGTCTTCCATTTGGTCAATTGGGTGCGGATCAATTTTCGTGATAGGATTGATAGTGCGAGAAAAATCGACCACAACTCGCCTTGGAGTACTTTTATGGAAGGGCTGCTCCACAATAAAGGCAGGGGCTGCGTACGGTGAGTTGGAATGGCGACAAATTCCTTGTTTTAACCATTTTTGAATCTGCGTTTTTAGAAACTGGCGATCAGGCTCTGAAAGTCTATACGGTCTACATTTAATAGGTTTTTCATGCTGCAATTCAATTTTGAATTCCACATATGGACATAATCCAATGTTGTCATCATTAGAATAGAAAACGTCAGAAAATTTTCCAATTACTGCATCAAGTTGAGCTTGTTGAGTTGTAGAGAGTCCTGCGGATTTAGGGATAAGTTTTGTTTCGGATGAAACTATATTAGGTGCAGCTTCCGGCAAAGTAACATCATCTAGTGAGGGTTGATGATGAGCGACGCAGTTGATACTAGGTTTTGAAGCATGAATACATTCGTACAAATGAAATGAAGTTGGAGTGGAAATACATAATGAACCATTAGGTTCATAAGTGCATCTAGCTTGAATCTGTTGCTGCCAATCGAATCCTAAAATAAGTTTAAATGGAAGCTGGGAGCAGATTCCAATTTTAGGCATCATATGTTCCACATTTCCAACAATTATTTTTAAAGAAATCCAACCAATTGGCTTTATTTCATGGTCAACAACTTGGAACTGTCCATCAGTCCACGGGTGAATAACAATATCGTTTGGAACACAAGATTCTTGAATAACAGTAATGTCTGCACAAGGATCACAGAGGGCTTGAATCTCCGTATCATTATTAATTATAACAGGTATTAATGCACGCCTATTCGTTTCAGTTCTAATACAATTAATGGAATGATTATTTGCAGCTGTTGATCTTCCAGATGTCGAGTTGCGATTATTGTTGTTGCGGCGGGAATTTGAATAGTTCACACTGGTGGTTTCGACTAACGTGTTATTATTAGAACTAGTTGAACTGCTAGCAGACGGGAATTGGGAACTAGTTTGACTGTGGGAATTTTGATTTTGTCGTGACGTATTTCTTGGTTGAGCTATGGTTGAACCACGGGGAGGAGGTGGTAAACTACACATAAAAGAAGCATGGCCTTTAACTCCACATCTCCAACAAGTAATATCTCGAACGTCGTCAGTTATTGGATTGTATTTACGATGCTGTTTATCATATGTATTAGAAGATCTAATTTGAGTTTTCGGGGAATGTTTCTTATGCTCTTGTTTTGCACTACGAATAGCATCAAGCGCAGTTGCCCTATCAATTAATTCTTCAACCGTATTAGAATTTTGAGTAGCTAATGCAATTTGCCATTTTTCTTCTGTTATATCACCTATGATCATAGAAATACGGTCATGTTGGGGAATAGTAAAGGGAGCTTTTTCCAAAAGAGCATCTTTTGAATAAATATAATCGACTAAACTTTCATTATGTCTCAATTTTCGTTCACTTTGGTGAGCCAAAAATTCTTGCATTGTTATACGTCTTTTGAATCTTGAGGCGAGAACATTTTTCCAAGTATTCCAATCATTGAAATTTTTTCCTATTGTTAATTGCCAATTTTTAGCAGATCCCGAGAGACGTGAAATAGCATTGGTTAATTTTAATTCGTCGGACCAGTTAGCTAAAGTTGAAATTCTTTCAATCTCCTTTAACCATTCGAGGGCATTTTCAATTATGTCTCCCTTAAATATTTGGATTGAATTTGCAGTGTCATTTGTGGATGTGATTTGAATCACATTCGGAGTTATTTGCCTTTCTAAAAATTGTTTTTGCGTTTCCATCAATGTGGAAAAAATAGCTGCGATATTCGGATCTATTTGAGAAGGAGGGTAGGAATTGCAGCTTGTGTAGAAGAATTACTTAAAAGTTCTACTTGTTTTCGCAAAGACTCAATTTCTGTCAATAATTGTGCATTATCAGAAAATGTCTCCTCTTCATTAAAAAATTTCATGCGACGAGCATTTAATTCATTCAAAGTTCCATCACTTTTTCTTTTATTATTATCCTCAACAATACGCGAGATTAAATCATTTTTATTTCCGATTAGCAAAAGATTTCTGAAACGCAATTCTTTTTTCAGCTGAGTCATCGTTAAACTTTGTAGTGGATGCGCTTCTAAAGAATTAAAAATAATATCATCACTTGTTGACATTTTTTTTTATTTCCGCTCAGGGATTCTAGACGAAATAAGAATTTGTCGAAAATGGCTTGGCGCCGTCTTGTGTAAGAAGCAAACACGAAGTAATTTAATTCTTCGGAATAATTAATATTCGTAAAAAAGTTATCAGAATATTCGTACTTATTTTACTTTTGATAAAGAGTCTATTGATATTTTAAAGAAATTCACTTATTATGCGAGAAGTTGTCGTTGTTTGGAGATCATTCAGGCAAAAAAAAAAAAAAAAAAAAAAAAATCTTGGCGAGATTCTAATCCTTGGCGAGGAAGTCTGATGATTCCAATTAGGCTTAGCAAATGCGTAAAATTTTCAAAAGTATTTAAAGGTTTAACTTTGAAAAGGTCCTTTAGATACCGACTACGCCATATAAGGTTGAATTAAGAATCAACTTATAAATAATTGAAAAGTAGTTAAGTAAAAATAAACATTTAATTAGAATAATGATTGTATGAGCGATACACGTCATACTTCGGTGTTACATCTTACTTCATTACATATTGATGCCAATATTCGTTTACAAAATATATTCACATGAATACAATTACGATTATTTAATCGATTCACTTTATGTGAACCTTACATATTGCAGTCTTTGCAAAATCAGAAATTATTTCATAAAGACGCGGATTGCTGGATTGTTTTCAAAATTGATCAGGGTTTGCCAAAGAAATGCCAAATTATATATTTAAAAAAAGTTAAGTCTCATTTTTATTTATGAATGGATTAGATTTGTAATTTTGAAAAGGAAAACTCAATAAACGACAAAACTTTTTTTTAAATGCACAATTTCTATCATTTTTACAATCTTTCACACGATTTTGAAAAGTTTTGGCGTAGTTAAATATTAAAGCGAAATTTCGTCTCTTCATTAAAAAATTCGCCTAAAATTCAGTTTTAGAAATTCGATTTTTTAAAATTGTATTGCAGCATACTACATCGTATTGTCTTTCAGGAAACATATTTTCTGTATTTTTCCAGCTCAGCATTTATATTACAGGGCCGTTCAAGAAATAGTCTCACCAAAATGAACTTTAAAAAAAATCGATATTTAATTTTTGCGTCAATATTTCGTAAAATAAATTATACCTCCGTGGTCTACGATAGAAAGTCCATCCGATTCCACTGCGATATTGAGTATAAGTTGAACGGATGTGTAACGATGGCAATTTAAAAAACGTAGTTTTACAGGACGAAACGGGAAACGGAAGGCCGTGTTTCACTCGGAAAGTAGCATTACAGGTTTTAATTTCACAGAAATTAAATTGTTTTAATTAATTTCTCCCGAACTAATTGATATTTCGAAAAATCCTTTCTTAGTGGATACTTTGGTAATCATGTGGACAAGCCTGCCAAATTTCAAGTCTGAGGCTTCAGTGGTATTGGCTGTGCTTTGATATATATATATGTATATATAATATTTGAAAAATAATTTTAAATACACATTGGAGAAAATGCTAAGAAATAATGAAAATTGTTAAGAATCATTAATCATTTTTATTAAAACTATGTATATTGCATTAATAAAAGTTGAGTTAGATGTTAATCAACCGTTTTGAAAAATTAAGTCAAACGTAAAGGAAGTCTCGTCTTTAAATTTAATCTTGTGTTAAAGGAGTTTTTAACCACTCAGGTACTTGCACTGAACATATAGCTTGGGTAATTGACGTCTTACTGTAGTATAACTCTAAAGCAGCTATGCTATTTCTTCCTAATTTACATATTTAAAATATTTAATAGTTGCTCTTAAAGTCACACTTTGTTATTTATGATATATTATAGCGAATTAATTTCATTCAATAATATTCTATTTATTTTATATTGTAATTTTTTTAGTAATGTTAATTACTAGTTAGAGGAATTGCCCCCTACTTTTTTCTGAAAATAAAGTTGTAGTTCAAAGGAAAATATGGTTAAAGATAATTCAAATTGACTAAATCTAGGAAGCAATCTGCTTGAGGCATCATCATAGAATGGCATGATACATATTTCTGTATGTCTTAGTGCTAAGAGAAAAATTCTGTTTTGAATAGAAAGACTTATATATATGATTTAAGTTATATATAAATTAGGTTTACAATTTACTAATTGCTGTAGTTTTCCACTAAATTCTGTGCATATATAGCATCTTTTTACAAAAATAAAATGTGGAAGAATCAGTATGAAATTACTTTGATTAATTTTAACATCTGATTTACCAACTTCACAAAAGGCTTTTGATACTTCTACACCTTTTATAATGAAATTGAAATAAGTAAGAAGATAAAGAAAATTTGCTGTCTGGGTGATCTACATCCGATTATTCTTTCCTTGTAACTTTAGCATATAAAAGGATAGAAAGTCATTTTTGTATTAGTTATCATACAATTCTCTTTGTAAATCTGATGCTGGACTCATGTCTAGAATAAATATTTTATCAATAGGTAATTAATCTTTTCACTTTGGACCTTTCATCTGGTTATTATCACATACCCTTGCATGATTGAGATAAACCTAAATTCACTTTTGTAGCCATTTAAAGTTTATTCAAATTTCAATTACTACTCTTGGTGTTTAAAATGCACTTATAATATTCAATAGAAGTATTTGTAGAATTTCAAAATGAACACAAACTTCAAAATTTGCTTGTTATTATTTTGATGACATGTAGTTCTAAATCTCTTATTTATTTCATTCTTTTCATTCCATGATAATTTTAAAACAATAATTTCAAGTAAGTAAACAATAAAATATTTAAGTTGCAATTTTCGAATTATATATTTGCTCAAGTCCAAATTAATTTCTTGAGGCATGATATCAGATAAGGATGTATTTTTCTAATAATCACAATATTGATAGCATGAAAGAAAGTATAACCTCCAAAAAATGCAAAATATAAAGTTTCCCTGGTTTTGTAAATGTTTATAAGTTAATCTATCCTTATTCTGTATTGTAGAACTCTTAAATAACCTTAAAGAGTTAAAGGTATCATTTCAATTGACTGAAGAAGGCAAAAAATCTTTTGAACTATTGAAAATTAAGTAATGATGAAACCAAATACAGTAACAAATAAAGCTATCAGTATTGTCCAGGATTCTAAATTAAAAATTTATTATCCTCTAGAGAAATTAAAATTGAGTCCAAAGTAAAAAAAAAAGTTCATTTTCTTTACCTTTCATTATTGACATGAAACCCCTTTTAGATTGGCCTGTTATCTCCACTCTTTAAGACTTAGTTTTTACTGATGATATTGTGATAGATCACATTAAGTATTAAAGCATTGTAGTCTTAATGTTGCTCTAATTTATGGTCACCCACCCAATTAATTTCTCTCCCTCTCTCTCTCTCATATTTATTATTTAATATATATTATTATTTAATATATATTTTTCCAGGATATTCTGTGTTTGGAAACTAATATACTTGGATAGGAGTTAAAAGGGAACAAAAATTACCTTTCCCTTTGTAATATTCTAAATTTAAGCCATTGAATATGTCCACTAAAATTGCTATTTAGTTACCTCGTGGGACAAATGTCTTGTTTTCGAATTTACTCAAACAACTTACATTTTTAAATAATTTCTTAGGGTATTTTGTATTTCAAGTTCATTATTTTCATATCCAAATGTTTTTATAAAATCATAACTATATTGATATTTTATTGTTGTATAGGTTCGGTTTAATACTTCACTATTTTATTCGAAAATTAATAATTTTTGTTTCCCAATTTTCTTCTATTTAAAAACAATGAATACAGACATATTGTAGTGACTATCCTCCCCAAATAAAGAATATCAAAATCTTACAGGAAATGTATTCTGCTCATTTTGTATTTACTCATGTCATTCTATTATTTTTTTATTGTTGTGGATTGTTTACGTTTAACTTAATATTTTTATCAGTATAACTCTCTATCATATTTTTCTATCATTAGTCTCATTCTTGAAAATTATTTTTACCTGAATATAGAGGAAAAAAGAAATTGGTTATCACTTTAAAAATATATTTAAATTTTAATCCCCTTACTTAAGTTCCACTGTAATGTAGGAAAGGCCCCAACACATTTCCAAATCTTGTGTGTGGGTGGGTGGGGATTGTAAAGATATATCTTAGTCTAATTTAAATCCTTATTAATTTCGTTTTTATCTTGAATTAGCCTATATTAATTTATTTTAAAATTTTCTCTTCCTGATCGAAATCCTCCTATTTTGTTATTTCTAATGCTTGCCCCTTAAAGTTGATGATAATGCAGTTCTCACAATGCAAGAGGAGGGATAAAAATCCTTAAAAATTCTCTGCATTCCTTTCAAAGGTACCCAAGGCTCCCTTTTCCATGTGACTTGTTTGAAAGAAATTCCTATAAGGATCACTCAGTTGACAATGTTGAGGGAAAACTTCTTACATCCTCTCTTTCTATCCCAGTGTGACAAGGCACACTTCACCAGTAATCCTCGTGTATAAACCCTGCCCTCCAATGGAAAATTAAGTTGAAATTAAATTCCTGTTCTTTATACCTATTTTGAAAAGTATGTTAGATTTGCCATACATATTATAAATTTGTAGTTTTGACTTGAAGTTTTCCTAATGATTGATTTCTATTTTTTATTTTTATTTTGAAAACTTCTGTTACCAGTCAGTTTTCTAAAAATATTTTATATGCAACAATATTAGTATAGTATAAAGAATTGAGGCCAGAAGTCCATAATTTTTATTTTCAGTATTCATATGGTATTTATCATTATTTAAAAGAATGAATTAATTTTATGTGTTTTTGACATGTGTCCATATTATAATATGAGTTGATATTTTTTTAAAAAAAGAATTTCAAAATTTACATGTTGATTTTTTTGGTTTTATAGATTTAATGTTCCCTGTAGAGAAATGGAATGCACTGATGGTGAGATTTATCCAACACTAAAACCAAACATTAGTGAATTTAAAATTAAGTAAAGTATTCTTTTATCTGCCACATTTTTTTTATTTTCAAATTTAGTTTTAATTTTTATTACTATATTTTGAATTTTTTTTTTATTTGCAGTAAGCTTATGTGGAAAGAATATTTAGAAGCATCAGTTTCTATAAAGATGAACAACACCTGTGAATGGATTAGGCTAAAATGTTTTGATAGCATCTCTTTAGATGGTGAGCCAATTTTTGTAGAGTGACCCCCCCCCCTTCTTCTTCTTTTCATGTTCTTAAAACTAATTTTTTCCCTTCTAAACAGTTTTGAGAAAAATTTTCAAATAGGTCTTGCTAAGAATTCCAATCTCTACAAATTTTTTAAATTGAAAACAGTTATTTATATTTTAATATATTCTATATAATTCTTAATGTCTTGGTAAGATTTAAGAATTTTATAGAATATGTAATGTTAAGGTAGGGATAATTTTCTCTTTGTTAGTACTTTCTTTCCATCAAACAAAATGTATGAAAGTTGAATGTTAATCATTAAAAAATCTAATTGTAAGTATCAATGATTGATCAACAACAAAAAGATGTAATGCTCTTTATAAGTGAAGTATTGCATGCTTTTATACTGTTGTAATTCTATTCTAATTGTCACTAATAATAATTATTTTTTTCATGTTTGTTACTTTTGCACCTTAAACTTCTATCCGTAATTTTTATAATTTTTTATTCTTGTTTAAAATAATGACTATACAGAATTTTAATTAGGAATGCTGCATTTAGTTACAATTTTAACTTTTCAGATTCTAAAAGCTCTACATTTTTCACTGGTGGCCCAGTTCAAAGCTCTGCATTTTGTCCTATTCCCAGCCATATGGACCAGTATGTTGCTGTTGCTTCGAGTAATATTATATATAGTTCAGGGAGACAAAATTCTTTTTCTTATCTTGACACAAAATGTGAAAAAGGATTAATTCAGTTTTGGAATCTTGGTTGTCTTCAGAGTACTAGGTAATGCCAATTAATAATTTAATTTGAAGCTTGTTGTTATTGTAGTATCTCTTAAATCATTAATTTCATAAGCATATAGTAGTATTAATTCGTAGCCAGTCATGGATAAAATTTTTCTGTTTGAGTCTTTAAAGTAGTGTTTGCCATGTAAATATGCCAAGGCCTCCACAATGAAAAGGTATCCTATGGACCTGGAACAGCCAAGAAAGGAGAGAAACTAAACAAGAGTTCTTTTTTGTTTACCATGTTGTGTACATTTCCTTCTCATGCCATTGTTTTACAACTATGGCAATTTTATAATTTCAATGATTTAATCATTTTACATAGATTTCAACATAGAAACATAAATTGATTCTTTTCTTCCAAAACCATTTAAAGCATTTACTTTTACAGTAAAAGGCGATTCTGTGAAATAATTTAAATATTATAAGAATTCTCTAGAATATTAAGGCAGTTTTTAAAGATATTTTTACAAAAAATAAATATTTCCAAATTTTGTTAAAACACTTAATAGTATCTTCATTTGGAAATAATACTTTCACCCATAAATACTAGTTATATATTCCACTTCCCAAATGAAGCTTTAGTTTATGAATGATGGATCAAGAAAGACAAAGCTCATATTATTTTAAATGTAATTTCAGTCTGTTATTAGATTTTATTATTATTATTATTCTCTACATTAGAAATTCTTTATATTACTCTCTATAATAGAAATACAAAAAATGCTTCCTTGAAATTATCATTATCCTCTAAATCTGCTTTGTATAGGATCATATTGTTTTCCTTTTAAAATTGAATTATTCTGTTAAGATTTATCTAGGAATAATTTATTCATTTATATTAATGAAGGAGAGAAAATTTTTTTAATATAATTTTTAAAAATTGTTATATGTTCAAAGTAACAAAATATTTCTGAAGGTATTTTCCCATGTTATTATTCTAATTATATATTTATAGAATATATTCTTTCTTCCCTCTTTAAAAAAAATGTCTTTGGGAAAAGTAATATGAGCTGAAATACCATTAAGTATTTCTAATGTGTAACAATCATTTTCACTTGATTTTTAACAATTAATTACTAATAGATATAATATTTCAGTAGTTATTCTATTAAATGTGGTTGAGTTTTCTCTATTAAATACAACTGAGCATTTTGAGGGACACATATGCAAATTAAAACAGCTGTGTTAATTTTTTTCCATAATAGAATAATTCCTTCTTAAATCAGCTATCAATCATATGTTTCAATAATTCTGGAAGTTGTATTCATTCAATTAATTTAAATGTTGATTTAAAAAAAGACAGTGCCCAGTTCCATCCATAGCATTCACGTGAATACTTAAGATGATTTCTTTTTATGAACAACATTTGTCAAAATGTAAAATGCTCAGGATTTTTTTTTAAATATAAAAATTCGTTAACAATTTTCAAATATCCCTGGACAAAAACTTTAACAAAACATGCTGAAAAGAAAGATGTTTTTCATAAAATAAAAAAAAGGAAATAATGGCAAACAATTTATTTTTAAAGTGATAATATAAAATCCGAATTAATTATACATCTTCCAACAGTATCTGTCAACTTGTTACAATGATTAGTGCAATACTAAGTTATCTTAGGCCCAATGTATATTTATAATCAAAAAGTTATAACTTCGAAAATATTGCTAATAAAGAGAAATAAATTATTTAAATTACTTGAATGTCAGAGGTAATTAATATTCTGTTCTATGTAATCCATTGATAAACTAGAAATATTTGCTCAGATTTTAAATCCAAAAAGAGTTCAAGAACCCAAAATATATGAGAGGTATCTATAGGAAATTGTTTGACCAAAGTAGCAAGTGGTCCATAATTTATTTTCGAGCCGTAATGGTGGAAAAGGTCAAAGTTCCAGGTCCATGAAACGATTTTATTGCTTTCTCAGACGCAGTATAGCATTGTTTTGTCTCTGATTGCCTTCTATACAATTGCAAATTTGTAAAATGCATTCAATGCAATAAATATAGAAACTGTGAATAGTGCATTTCGTAATCATTTAGAAATTTCTATTTTCGTTTAGTTAATTAATACTTCAATAATATCTTGGAAGAATTACTTATCTTTGTTATCTTTTAAATGATTATCTATTTGTTTGCTGTAATTTTTATTTCTATACAGTTTAAAATATTTTTAATTGAAGCCTTTAGTTTAATTTATGAATAATTAAAAAAAAATTTAAATTATTATTCAGGTTAAATCGCCTTCCATGCATGGAATTTGCTTTGGAACATCAGCATGGAATTATTACTGAAATGAAATGGTGTCCAAAGGGTTATGATCTTCCTCTCTCTAGTGATGGGGTTGTTGGTTCCAGATTAGGCTTGCTTGCATTAACCTGCTCTGACTCCTATATACGAGTTTATTGTATCCCACATCCAAATATTTTTCCTAAAATTAATGGAAATGCATCTATATATACTACAAGTCCAGCGTTAGTATTGACGCCATTATTTAGTGATCCATGCTCTTTAACTAGAAGATCAATAGCTACATGCTTAGATTGGCACCAAAATGCTGACGTCATTGCAGCTGGGTATGGAAATGGTAATTTTATTTCCCTTTTACGTTTTATTATTAATGCCTTTAATTTCGTATTTAAGTTTAAAAATACACTGTGTAGAAACTATTCACCATTTAATTCTTCAAATCTTGTTATAGGTTGCATTTGCGTCTGGATGGTGAAGATAATTTCTGCTTCTTCGGCAACGATTGTCACAGTGAAGAATGAAGATCAATCTTTATCAATATTGCCTTATTTGGTATTTGAAGCATCTGGCACACCCATTACTAGTATTTCGTTTGCGCCTCTTAATAATTACCAGTACCTTGTTAGTTCAAGCTTTGATAAAACTTTGAAATTTTTCGATTTGCTTGACACTAGTAAGAAAATTTTCTTATGCATTTTTTTAAAATTTGTATCCAATAAGTATATATGTTGTATTATATTTACTTCTATTAAGATCAGTTATAATAAGGCTACTATATTGTATTCAGTTTTTCATGACCATCTCCATTTTGTAGGTATGCCTTTCTGCAGCATAAAGAGAGGATTTGCTCTTAATGATTGCAAATGGGCTAAGGATTTTTGTGGTTCCTTGATTTCATTGCATGATGGTATCATGTAAGTAATCACTATTTATTTAAGGCAAATAATGAGACTACTATAACTATTAACCTTTTTGTAAAAGAATGTCTTAGTTTGGTTCATGTGCAATGCTTTTGCTGCCAAGATTCATTTGAAATTTTTATTCTTATGATTTTATCTTCTTTACTATATTTTTTAATGTTTCTGCTAGTAATCAGAAATAAGTTTATTAATCACTAAAAGTAATTGCTAATCATCTGAAATTGCATGAACATCTAATATTAATTTTTTTTTCATTAAAATATTCGGATAGGAGAGGGATATATATGTAAATGACAGAAAGAAATTTGAAAGCTAAAATAAATAATTGATGAATGTTCACAAATCACAGTTATTTACATTAATTAAAAATCAGTCTTCTAATTTTTCTTGGAATTCAGAGTTGTCTATTTTTCTACTTGAAGTGAGCAATTACAGTCAACAGATTTAACTAATGAGAAATTCACATATTGTTATTCATTCAAAAGCATGATTGTTCAGCATCAAACTTTTTTTTTAAAATGTATGTATTTGTATTTTATTTATTATCATGTTATAGACCAAACAAATTGTCCTCAATTATCTGTTGCATTAGCAGTTCATTTCACTAAATTTGATGACAGATTCTCTTGTAGTAGGTATATGGTTTCATATAACAAATGATCACACTTCAATAATAAATGATGATGCTAAATAACATGAAGACACAGACGACAAACACACAGCCTAGACAGATACAAATTATACACTGCTGCACATTTAGAACAAACATCAGCCCACAAGTAGAAATGGGTAGTAAACATCTGCGGCACAGGAAGTGGCCAGGCGGAATTCAACAGGAGGGAATATACATAGTTATTCAGTAAAGTCTTTATTGCTATACTCTGCTGTCTTCTCACTTTAGCTGTACTCAACTGCCGCCTTGACGATTTGCTATTCCACAGGCAACCCAAAGCTGCTTCAATACTTGTCTCCAGAACTCGGAACATGGTACCAATTTTCGATCCATAAACTAGTTGAGTTCCATTCAGCGCTTGCGACTCACGGGACTTATATAATTCTACTATAGTTCACAGAGATCGCTTATTATTTATTGTTAATTGACAGCTATGAAATATTAATTAAAATTACCTTATGAATCTTTCAAAATTCTTTCTTGAAGTTTGTACTGATTTTCGAATTCTTAGTTTTGTTTGATTAATTAATTTAGATGCAAAATATTATTAGAAACTAGCTAATCTTTCTGATGGGTAGCAATATTTTTCTGAATTTTAATGGTATTCAACTGAAATTTTTATGCCTTATATATCCGACTTTGAAACTAATAGAAAGAAAATGTTTTGATTTTCACTTGTTCAGTTTAAATTTATTTATTAAAAACATTTATTTTTCTGGATATGTTTAAAAAAATTAACGACTTTAATATAATGCAATAATAACAGTCATTTATTTTTGAATTTCTAATATGATTGAAAACAGAACTTCTAGGCAGAAAACTTTCGAAAAAAAATTTCAATTAAAAACCCATATCTCTGATTTTGTGTTATTTTTGATAAAATGAATATAAGGTGCGCATATTTTGCAGATCTCTTAACTGCATTGCCACGAACCTGAAGAACAAAGAAAATACAGATAATTTAAAAATCTTCTAGAGAATTGAAAATACAGAGATATGTGAAAATTTCCATATAAAAGGGTAGATCAAGTCCAATCTAAAGTTCCTTAACTTTCTTTTACCAAAAATGAAACAGCTACGTAATCATGAAAATTCGCCCGTTTTCTACTCCCTTTTTTTTCTCTCTCCCCCGTATGGGTTAGTCTAATTTCGATTTAAGTGTCAGCTGTTCTCTTTCCATGGGACTCCCAAATTGCAACTAACACGGATGCACGAGACAGCTGACTTACCTACATGAAAGAATAGGATAAATTTCTCTGGTGGGAATAACAACATTCAATTTCAGGAAGCATCAAGGTGGTCACTGAAAACGTTATTGAATAGTTTATTTTTGAAACTGCGAGCTCATTCAAAATGGATCAGAGAATTTTCTTCAAAGTAAGGAGGTACTGAAAATCCGTATTTAATACAGATTGGAGGGATTATGAATCTTGAATTCGCCTGCATGTGTTAGAGAAGCTTGCTGCGTACTGTCCCCTTTATAAGAATATAATAAGCTTAAGTAATATGAGAGCTGGCACATATTAGCCATGCTAAATGAGGGAAATATACAAATTGCGTGATAATTGGAAAAAGTCGTAACTAACATCGAACTTTAAAAAGAATACTGGAGTAAGGTGATTTGTCACGTCCGAAAACGTCAAATTTCCGAAATAGAATAAATAAAATGAACTAAAAAAGTTATTAAATTAGCTCAAGAACAGTCGTTTGAAACTGAGTTCAAGAATGATCGTTAAGCTTTCATGGACTTTGTTGCGCCACATTGACCTTGATTTGCAATCAATGATATAAGAAAAATATTTTTACATGTGTTCACTAATAGTGAAATTGCCAAAAAAAAAAGAAAAAGAAAGAAAGTACGTTGGGTCGAATAAAAATGGTTTACATTATTTCTTACGGATTAGGGACTTTTTTGCAAAATCTTTTGAGAAATTTTTAAGCACTAAAAAAATTCGTAATGTTTGAACCGGATTTCACGAAAATTCCAAACGGATCTTATCGCAAGTTATTGTAAATCAACCAATAGAGTCCACACATGATATTGCTAAAATTTGAAATCGCTCAACGAGCAGTACTTTTCTGATATGAAAATATTTTGATGCTTGGTAGGCAGTTAATAAAATTTTTTATCAAAAGCATTAGACAGCTTGTAGCGCTAGCTTCATAAGCTGGATAGCATCTACGATACTGAAGTCGACTTTTGATGTAGTGGTTATGTTACTCGGCTACTGGCCCTAGTGTCGGAGGTTCGTATCGAGACCTTCACTCGGTACATCGGTGACCTTGACAACGCAACCTTCCGCGACAGTCGTGGCGCCATCTACCCGCAGCAAAAACAAACAGCGTCGTCAAATTCACGTGTCGTAAGCAAATAAAGCCGCCTAATTCACTCCACGCAAGCAAGCAAACAAAGTAAAGTCGTCAGACACACTTGACGCAAGCAAGCAAAGCAAAAGTCGTCAGACACACTCGACGCAAGCAAGCAACTCGCCATAACGCTTGGTGCTATTAAAAAATCGTTCGTCCTTCCGCCGACTCACTGGTGGTACTGTGTCGCTAGCTTCAAAAGTCAGATAAAATCTACGACACTGAAGTTAACTTTTGTTGTAGTGGTTATGTTACTCGGCTACTGGCCCTAGTGTCGAAGGTTCGTACCGCGACCTTCACTCGGTACAAGCTTATATTTGATAGAGCTTGATAATTCTAAAATCTATGATTGAAAAAATTAATCGGTATTGGAATATTGATCGCAAGTTACTTGATTACTGGTGAAATTACTGAAGGTGAAAAAAAATGTTTATTAGAGTGTTTTATTAGTTTACAGGGAAAAAGGAAATCGTTAGGGAATTTTGGGAGATCGGGAACAATAAGAGAAGTTTATTATAAAACTGAATTTTTTTTTATAAATCGACAATTTTTATCGAACATGATGATTCGCTTATATATTTTTATGAGTTGAATGAAACATTGTTGGCAACTAACGAAAATCAAACTTTTACTGACAATCTAAAACAGATTATGGAAAAGAAGATTGACAGTTATGCCTAATTTATTTCAGAATAAGTATAAATATATAATATTACCACCGAAAGTTTTTCTTTGCATTTGTACATATAGTCAAGTTATCAACTTATCGAAAATGGCTTTGTATACAATGAGAAAAGGCAGCTTTATTGAAACCGAAGTCTTGTTACCGTCATGAATTTAAGCTTCAATGAATCTATTTTATTAAAATATATATATATAGAGAGAGAGAACTACAGCCCCCCCCCCCCCACTTTCTTTCTTCGATCGTCAAATCGATCATAGGACGTGTTACGGGAGCGACATATGTTGTATTTTATTTTTCTTTTATACTGTGGGAATATATATACATACAGGGATTTTTTCCAGACTTAAGCACCAACCCTGTCTTTAATAGAAACATTTAAATTACAGGGTAAGTCAAAATGAATATAGCGATTACAAACGGCTATAACTATTTAATGAAAAAAGATATATCGATAAGATTTACACAGAATGTAGACGGAACTTCAAAATTTATTAACGTAAAGCGCACGTGCAGCCAAGCGGATGCCTGCGCATGCGCGAAATCGAACTTCGCAACGACAAGAAACCTGTTCAGCGCGGCGTCTCATTAGTGGAAATGGCTAGTCCCGTGCAGAAAGCATTCTCTGTGTTGGAATTTCACAGTTGCCGTTCTGTTATTACAGTGCAGAGAAAATTTCGTCAGCGGTACAATGAAGAACCTCCAAATGCGAACAACATACGCAGATGGCATCGGATGTTTGAGGAAACAGGATGTTTGTGCAAAGGAAAAAGTAGCGGATGTTATGTGAAAGACAGAGTGTTTGTGTTTCCCTTGCCCAAAACAATTGAAGAACTGAAAGTACGCATTTGTAATGCGCTTGAGTCGGTTAATGAACAAATGCTTCAGAATGTATGGCGTGAAATGGAATACCGATTAGATGTTGTCCGTGTGACCAAGGGAAGTCACATAGAACATCTATGACTTCTGTATATAAAATTTTGAAGATTCTTCTACATTCTGTGTAAATCTTATCGATAAATATTTTTTCATTAAATAGCCGTTTGTAATCGCTATATTCATTTTGACTTACCCTGTATTTTTCTGTGACATGTATAAATGCCTTACAGGTAGTAGCTGATCATAGAGGTAAAAGAACTTCAAACTTCTCATCAGTGTGCTTATAAAACTTCTCATTTTAGTTTCAAAGGCTCTGCTTTTGCAAAAGAGTGTGGAACTGAAGAATTTCCAGCTCAGAATATTGCTGATACGTTCGGATCTATAACTGTAAGTGTTAGTATACTAAAATTGTATCAAATTATTGTTTATTAAATTGCATCAGGATTTTGATTTTTTAACCGTATACATCATTTCTATCTCTTTGTATTCTTAGTTCATTTGTAAATTTATGGCTGTTAGTTACAAATGGGAATTTAATGAATCCTTATATCTTATTGAATTATTTATATATTATTAAAATGAAAGGTATATTAGATATCTTATTTTCAATTAGAAATATGCATTTTCCCTTTCATGGCCTGCTTTAATTGTGAGTAACCTTTTTAAAAAAAGAACTAAAATAGGGGAACAAAATAGAATGCCTGAATAAGTTTCAGCAATTTAAAGGTAAAATGTACATTTGAGCAGTGATATATTGTGTATTTTCATTTATTATTTGGGTGTGAATTGCATAGTTCTGAGTAAGTAATTCCATAATCAGAAGTTTATTATCACACATCGTTTTATTCACCGCTCACTTCGTTCGCCTCGTTCCTTCTGTTTCCAGAGGAAACTCGTGAAACGATTGCTCACTCACACTGGGGTTGCCAGATCCTACTGAGTATCCCCCCCCCCCAGTGACAAAAGATAATACGATGGAACGATACAATATATGCATTATAAAAACATGAGCATACATAAAAATAATATATTACATTTAAAAGTTGAATAGTTACATTGAAAATCATTTAAATGATGATTATTACAGCTATTGAAAACTAGATCTAAAATGCATGTTTTAAAAATAAATGCATATATAATCAAGGCACTTGATAATGTTAATAAGTGATTTATATTGACAGTTCCGATGGGAAATGAACTCGTCTGCCTGATCTATTCACAATTTTGTCCGACAGAAATTTTGCAGGAGGGGCAGTTTTTCCTGCATGAAGAATTGGAGTTTTTCCTTCATGCATAGGAATTAAATATGCTGGCTTGACACATTCTATGGAGATGGTTGATGTTCTGCTATTCAGTTCGATTGTAAAAGTTTTCTGTGTACGTTTTAAAACTTTGTGAGGACCTGTAAATGGCTGGTACAAAGGTGGTTTAACTTTGTCAAACCTTAAAAATACATGCGAGCAAGTTTTTAAAGTTTTAATAATAAAGTTTAAGTAATAAAGCGAACAAGTTTTAAATTGCAGATATCGCTACAGGATTCTATTCACGCATCATATTTCGAAGGCGTTCAACAAGGATGTAATCATGAGGTGGAATGATAGATGTTTCTATCATATCACTGGGAAGTTGTAGAGTTGTTCCGTACACCAGTTCAGCTCAAGAAGCTTTGATGCCTTCTTTGACAATAGTGCGGTTTCTCAAAAGAACTATAGGTAGAATTTCTGTCCATTAAATGATGGACAGAATTGTCCATAAAGGAAGATGGAATCTCTCCACAAGGCCATTTGCGATCGGATAGTATTCTGTCGTGCGGATTCGATTAATGCCTAACATTTCTGAAAATTCGCGATATAAAAATGAGCGCATCTGTGATAATTGATCTGTATTTGCTATCCAAGAATGAAAAAATCGCTTGACAAATGGTTTTGGTTTGCAAGTCTGCAATTGGAATAGCTTCTGGCCACCTTGAAAATCTGTCGATCATTGTTAACAATCATTGGATGGAGGTAATGAACCAACAATATCGATGTGTATTTGTCGGAAACGAGAATCGGGCAGCTAAATGCTCATATTGGAGCTTTAGTATGGCGCTAAACTTTTGATCGTTGACAGGATTTGCAGCACTTACCCATTATTTTAAATCTTGCTTCCTAAATGGCCAAACATATCTAGAGCTGGTTATTTTTGTCGTTGCTGCTATTCCAGGTTATGAGATGTTATGCAGCTGCTCAAAAATTAATTTTCGAAAAGATTTTGGAACAAATGGTCGTGATATACCAGTTGAAATGTCACTTATTAGGTCAAAATTCGCGTTTAAACAAGGCTTGAATACAAGTTGAAGTGACGAACTTTTGTCTAGTAAAAATCTTTGAATTTCAGGATCATTTTGTTGAGCTTTTGAGAGTTCACTAAAATTCAGAAAAAGGGATTTGATTATTGAATCTTATTCTAGACGGCAAAGTGAGTCTGCTATGTCATTTTTGGATCCTTGCACATGTCTGATGTCGGTATTGGGATATTAAATCAAGACGACTTAATTGTCTCGGGGAACATTTATCTGAATTTTGTTTGAAGGCATAAATTAACGGTTTTTGATCAATATAAATTTGGAATTTCCAATCTTCTAACTTATGGTTAAATTCTTTTATTGCCAAATAAATCGAGAAAGGTTCTCTGTCATAAGACGACTTTTTTTTAAAACCTTTTGTTAAGTTTCATTGAGAAAAATACTATTGGTTCCTATTCCCTGTCAGATAATTGTGATAAGGTGCCACCTACAGAAATATCTGAGGCGTGCACCCACAGGCTTAATTGAGCACCAGGAATGAGAGGTCTTAAAAGAGCGGCTACAGCAATCGCAGTTTTCACGGCGATAAAAGCTTGTTGCGCGTTTTCATTCCAATTCAGCAATTCAGACGTTTTGTGAACATTGGAACGAGGTTTTCTTATTAGTACGCCCCACTAATTATTGTATTATTGGAGCAAGTATATGTGCTGCTTTTAGAATAAAACGTCGATAAAAGTTAAACATTCCGAATTGCGTTAAAGTATTTGGTTGGGGAAAATCTAAAATATATTTTATCTTATCAGGAAGGAGCTCTATTCCTTTTTTCAGAAAAGTTAAAGCTTAAAAAGTTTTTACCAAAAGTACATTTTTCAATTTTAATACAAAGATCATATTCTTGTAATTTTAAAAACAAAATTTTGATATGCTCCGAAAGTTCAGTATGATTTTTTGAAGCAATTAAAATGCCGTCAACAACGGCATAAATGCCAGGTAAATCCCTAGTTACCTCATTTATGAATCTTTGGGAAGTAGATGATGCATTTCGTAATCCAAAGTGCATGCGGGTACTTTCAAATAACTCGAAGGGTGTACAGATCGCTGTTTTAGGAATATCAGCAGTTTATAGATATTTGATGGCAGGCTTTTATTAAATCAATATGGCTATATACTTTTGTCCCTTGAAATTCGGGTGTAAAGTTAGATATACATGGAATAGGGTATTTTTCGTTTACAATCTGAGCGTTTAAATCATGATAGTCTCCTACTGGTCTCCACTCTAACGTTCCCTCTTTGGGTACCATATGAAGTAGGAAGAATAATTACTTCTTCAGAGTCTTAAATGACCCAATCGGATCATATTTTAATACTCCGCTTTTGCTACTTGTAAACTATCTGGACCTAATCTACATAGCTTAGCTACGACTGGATTACCTATTGTTGTTATAGAATGATGAGTATTGTGTTTGACTGGTTGATTATAGTCAAGTAATTTAGTGATCGAGGGAAATTCGGATAAAAGAATATGATGCTCAGAATCTCCTGAAGTTATTTTAACAGATTGCACTGATGCTTCTTTTACATGACCCATTGATTGAAATTTTGTTTTTAAATCTCTTGGATATTGGTTGTGCAAATAGGGTACTAATACCTAAAAATATATTTAAAAAAAATCTGCACCTATAATAGGTGTAGTGATATCGGCTATGAGAAATGTCCAAGAAAATACTCTTCATTTAAAATCTAAGGAAGGAATTTTTTTGCCCGAGGGATGAATTAGCTGCAGAAATTGTTTGCTGGGGGGGGGATTTCTTTTTTGATAGATGTTAGCGGGAATTACAGACACGTCAGAGCCTATGTCGACTAGAAAGGAAATATTTGAAAGTCTTTAATGAACAAGCGATGTGATGTCTGCGGCAAAGAATACGTCGCATTTATTCTTCGCCATTTTGTTTCCCAGAAATTCGCAAGGCGAAAAGCATTTTTTGGATTTACAGGTGTTTTTTCCCCCCATAAATGACGTGGATACCAGCAAACGGATGAATTTCTGTTTCGAATATTACTTTTCGATATGGGTTTAGATCTGTTTCTGCAGAAAGGGAATCGATTACGAGGGAATTTTAAGTTTATCAATTCGGGCATTTAATTTCTTTATTTCTTGAAATAATTTTTCTTCCACTGAATTCGATTTGGTTTTATTAACATTATGAATATCCATTGGATTAGGTGTTCTAAAATCCTATCAAGAATTTTCAGCTGCTTTATCTAATGTTAAATCTGTTTTAAAAAAATTCTGAAGGTTTAATAATAAACAACAGAGTAGGATCCGATCTATTATAGGCCGGTATTTGCACTGCACTTACCTCAGACATGACACAAGAAATCCGAATTGAAACTAAAAATACGCCAAATGAAAGTAGGTCAATCGGAAATGGAAACGCTTATATGAACATATTTTCCTGATAATGATGAATCCAATCACACAGTCCGAAAGTCACCATTGATGTGATTTGCATAGTTTTAAGTAATTAATTCCTTAATTAGATGGTAAATACCTCACATCCTTTTATTCACCACTCGCTTCGTTCGTCTCGTTCCATCTGTTGCCAGATGAAACTCTCGTAAAACGTTTGTTCACTCACTTTAGGGTTGCCAGATGCTACAATTTTGTTGAAGATTTTAGCAAACTTAATTTTGTATTGATTGGAAGATCAAAGTGAATAAAAGATCAACTCTTTTTGAATTAAATTGATTTCAGAATTAACTTTTTTAAATGCACTGATTTATTAAAAAGCTTAAATGTAATTTTAATTGAAGAATAGTATTTAAAAATCAAGTGTTTTATAAAATTCATTTTACATATAGTAGTTGCAATAATACATGCAGAAAGATTACCTTTTATATTTGAAGGGTCAGAGTAATGGAAGAAAGAATTTCATTGCTATTATATTCTAATTATAAACTGAAGAATTAAGATAGAGAAGAGGTGCTTATTGTTAGCTAATATAAAATCATATTCAGCAGAGCTTAGTTAAGCAATGCCGGTTTTTCCTAAAGATTTATAATTAAACTTTCAGAAATATTCTCAGGTAAATTTGAGACTGTGTTTCAGCTGCTGATCTCCTTAATAAATTGATTTTAAAGCAATACGTTTGAAATAACGAGTAATTAGAAAATTGCTGTGAGTGTATTTTGCTGCTTCTTCCCAGTTACCTTAAAATATTGTATTCTGTATGTTTTATGGACATACATATTAATTATTATAATTAATTTCCCACCTCAAATGTAGAATAATTTATGATTATTGAATCTAAATTTGTTAGGAAATATGAGAAACAAATATTTATAAAAACAGAAATGAGTGAACGTTGAAATACAGCAGAAATATTTTTTTAAAATATAGAAAGACATATTTGAAATTTTAAAAAAGTACACCAGTATTTCAACTTAATATTTGGTTATAAAAACCTCCATTTCAATTTGATCATTCAATCCGTAATTAATTTAGTTGTCTATGACATTTATGCTTTTCTGAAAAAGTAAAGACATTTTGTAGCGATGCTAGATTCTGGAAGTATTACTTTTAACTAACTCTGAAAAATCTTAGTTATATTATTTGCCCCCCAAAACAAATTTTGATTTAGCTCAATTGGTGCTCTTCAGATCCGTTAATATTCACCATCATCAAATTATATCATTTCTATAGATGTATTAATTGGCAAATCTTCATTCTGGCATCTTCGAAGTTATTGTACAAAGTAGATATATTTGGGTAAAAATCAGCAATTATTGATATAAGACAAGGTACTTCCTCCATATTTGAAGCTTTTAAGAGTGCCGTATACACGCCACCTACAATTTTCAAACGTAATGTTATCCTATGGGAAAATATTGTCCCGTGTTTCGTTTGCTATTACGGTGTCTTTATTATGAAGTCATTCTGCTATCGGAAGAGGGAGTAAAAACACAGGTTTCACCGAAGGAATTTTTTTTTTTTCGTACGTGTCAAAATATTTTTAAATATTTAATAAAAATTGAAAAAATGTCAAGGGCGCCATTTAAACGATTTTTAAAAAAAATCTATCATAAATAAAATAAAACTAGCAACTGAAATACATTCGCTTTGGTATCTTCTTTCCGATACATATAATTTTTGTAAAAAAAGAACATTTAGCAAACAGCATTTTAGACTTAAACTTGGAAAAATAATTTGAATTCCCCCCTAAAGTTCCTTTAACTCCTCCCTTTCGTGGAGGAATACACACTAAACCCTTTTATCACGTGATGGATTGTTACTTTTATTATCTGGTCTTCACCCAGTCTTCAAATTCCCCCCCTCAGCATTATTTTCTTTCTGCTTTTCGCTTTCGTTTTGTTTTATTTTGTTTACCATCACAGCTGTGGTCATCTGCGCCTTCACAATCTAAACTTTTTCAGCGAATACTACCGCAAGCCTGAAAACAAAATTAGTAAACTTTTGTAAAAGAATTTGAATTTTGCATATTTAGCAGCATTTCCGGACGGGCTAATTGATAGTGATAGAATTTCAGAAGTAAAATGTACAGCAAATATTACTCCGGATGAAGTAATAAAAGTTTTTTAAAAAATTTATTTTGGAAAATAAGCAAAGATGAAAAACAACCATTAATAAAAATCATAAATATTATTTTCAAGTGCAGGTCCAGCTGCATATAACACACACACACACACACAAAAACTTTTATTTTCAAAGTGGACGTATGAAAACAGAAAAAATTATTCATAAATCCAAAATTTTTTGAATGAAAAAATAATTAAGATTCTTTTTATTGGATTGTTTATTGCCAAAATTCATGGATCTCAGATATCTCGAATGAATGAAAATTCGGATCCTTTTGCGATTATACAGGATCAAAAGAAAAATAATTAATGGGAAAAAAAAGGAAAAAGCACTAATGTTTTCATAGCTTATTTTCCTCTGGATATTTTTATAACTGTACTTTTTTACATACAATTCATAAATCAATGCTATTTTGTCTGCATTCTTTTTTTGTAAAAATTTTATTTATTTGATCTTGTGTTTATGATATTTTTTACATACATTTATCTTATTCATATATCTTGCAATAAATAATGGTTAATTTTATTATCAATTGAAAAAGAAGGTTGCTTTTATCAGAAAAAACAATTAGCGGTAATAATTTATTTAAAGAAAGTAAGATTTAAGAACATTTATATATTTTTTATTATTTACTAATACTTGAATATTCTCAAGTTTCTGAATGAGTTTACTTCAAAATCGTTGATATCTATTGTCATAAAAGAGTAAAAAAATTTATATATGTGTATATATATTACAATAGTTCACTAAGCAATATCTTTATTAAAAAGTCGCCTTTGACGATCAGCTAGTTCAACAGTAGAAAAGATATCTAAAGCTTTACATATTTTATATAACTTGGTTTCTAAATAGCCTTTTTTGAAAAATATTTAGCTATCAAATCTTCAGTTTTTGATAGCTATATAATTGTGTCATATTATTATGTAGGCCTTAAGCTGTTCTGTTCATTATATTACTTATCTCTTACTAATTTTCTTGCAGAGTGCATAAAATTTACACGATAAATTAGAGTGCAGAGGTTAAATTGTAATTAACATAAACGTTTTTTCTTGAAATCAAGTGTATCTTTTTTTTTAATATGAAAATTGAAAGCAGAGTCGTTCAGTATTGAAATTGTATGTACATTGCAGAATAATTATTGTCATGTCAGAACATATTTTGGGAATGAGGTTTTCTGGTGTCAACAAAAATCCGTAGGTGAAAAATAAACATTTTAAAGTTTATTATCCGCACGAGCATCTCGAAAAATCAGCTTTGAATTATGCGTTGCAATAGCATTTACAAAAGTTCTGATTTAAAAAAATAAATTAATGACTACAGCCAATAAAACCTAGAATAACGTTATTTTGAGTAAGTGATTATATGAAATGTAATAAATAGGAAATGTGATATTTTTTTAATCAACAAAAGCGAGAAAAAGTTTTTTTTGGATCATTTGCAATACTAAAGGAACTCATTCAATGAAACCATTAAAATGAATAAAAATATAATTTAAATTGCACGAGCACGTGGCGCTTGGCCGTTCAAGAATTCTGTTCTGACACGATACATTGAAATATGCATAGCAGATTTATTTAAATCTTTTGTAATTTTCATAACATCTTAAAGAATTATTGAGCAGAAATTTCATTGATTTTTCGTAAAATCCAATTTTTAATTTTACTTTCAAAACATTTAAATGATGCAAATAAAAATATTTTATGACTTCAGTCAATAAATGTTCTTATAAAAAAATTATGAAGTTTACATTTTACACAGTCCTTTTGTCCAAAGGAATCATATTCTGAAAAATACTCTTCATATTTCGAGTTTTAAATAAATAAATAAACTTTCTGTCTTCTGCTATCAAATCTGTTAATTTTTATATATCAATATTAGATCAATCAATATTTTCATAATCATAGGCCAATCACTGTCGAGAAATCCTAGTAGCGTATCTTTTTTTGAGACCGCTTGTGAAGTTGTCTAAAATCGTCAGCTTTTACAGAAGAACGATATTCAAATTTCATAAATTATTCAGTTTTAGTGAATGATTTAGTTGATTGGAAATTAAAATTTTTTTCTTTAAAATATTGATGTCTCAAAAAAACTTTGGTATCATTAAAAAGATATATATATTTTTTAAATCTTTATCGTGATGCGAAAATCTATTTTGTGCTGTTATAGTTTCGGAAGTTATAGCGTTGTAAATTTTATAAATTTTTAGAATCTTGTTATTCTTTTATGTAATGAATTATTGTATGTATAACCCATCCAATAATTCATTACACCAGAAAGGCTCAATATTAGTAAAATTAATTATTATTAGATTAGAATATTATCTGCACAGTGTATAAATAATACTGAATGAGAAAGTTTTTGTATTAGTTGAAGTTTAAACACTTTCGTTTTTCAAGTTCCTATTTCAGTTGAGAATATTAAAAATTAAGAGATGCACAAAATGCGGAATGGTATACGGTTTTTAGAAAAGTAGTAAATGTTAAATGTCTCATAGAATTTGAAGTTAAATATACTCGTGTGAGTAAGCAATCAAGAACAAGTAAATTTTAGCAACCATAAATCTGAATTATAAAAATTAACTAAAACTAAGTTGGTCACTGCTTTTATGACAACGTTTTCTTATATAACAAAAAAAAATAATATTTTTTAATGTGTAAGCATTTGTGTAACAATATAATTTACAACTATTTGTTTATCAATTCCTGGTGACATAGGAGTAATCATAATTTCTATTTCGCACGAAGAAATATTCCTACCAAATTATGTTATTGAATCTCTCACAACTTTTAAAAAAACTTTAGTTACATACAAATAAACAAAATTGCTGACAAGCTTTCAGAAATGTGGAACAGTCTTGACTCATAATGAATGTTAGAGAGAGAAAGCTTTGCAATTATTTACTTTTTTTTTCTTCTTTTTCTTTGTGTTTAATGTTAGTGACCATATTAAGCATATTATATTGAAACAATTTATTTAGAAATTAGATTCATTTTTTGAAAAATGTCTAACTTAAATAATTAAAACAATAAATAATTTTAAAAAATAAATTTAGAAATAATCACACAATTAATGGTTTAAAAATTTTCTAATATGTGCATTTTACAATTTAATTCATTATTTTTCTTCCAATTTATGTAAATTATATTAAGTTGGTTATACCCCACGTTTAGGAAAGCTGAGGAATAGAATTCATCCTAACGTTATTTCCAATTTAAATGTATTTATCTTTTCTTTTTAATGTGGTACAAATGTGCCATTTAATTAAAATTTAGGATATTCTCTTTTTTGCGAAAATCAGGCAGAAATCTGGAGCATCCCAGCTACACAGAAACACCAGGCAATGTTGCACAAGTTGAAAAATACAACTTAATTTTTTTTTTCATTTCCTTTCTCATTTAAGACAATCAATATATATTTTGAATATATAATTTATTTAAAAAATTAAAAAAGGAACATTTTATTAAAATTCACTGTTAATAATAAAGCTATTAAGATAAAGGATTGAACCCATTCTTCGGAAATGAGTCCGAAGTCTTACATTTTCATACAAGTAGATGTTGCCCATTCTCCTGGATTGAAAAATTAATAAACCTAGTAAGTGTTAAAAATAAAGTCGTATCAAATCAAATTCTATAAATATTAAATTATTTAAATACTCCTTCTTAATTACAGGATTCTACGATATTAACAGAATTATGAAAATTAATTAAATGCCTCAAACTCGAAGTGCTACAATAATTAATCAGTGATGAATTCTATGTTCTAAGAGTCCTTCTAACATTCCCGCTGCCCTCAGTACGATTTTCTGTGCAAGCAGAGAAAATCTAAAATATCTAGCTTAAAGAGTAACTTTTCCAAACAGGGGGTGATGTCTCCGAAAACAGGTGTCCGTTTCCGAGAAGCCTCTACAATGAGAAAGGGAACGTTTTATTGGGGGTGGGTCAAATGACCTTCTGAATGTAACACTTCCACACAGCAGTATCTCCTGTGGACCAGGAATTCTTTTCTGGTTGGGTGTTATTCGACTTGTCAATCAAACCTTTTAAGCTTCTTCTTTCGTTAGCTTAGTCACCGCCCTATCACCCCCACCGATAGGAGGCGCTTTCGTCGACATTGAGTTTTTTTTTCTGTATATGGCACTCTTAAATCACTATCTTTACCTTCAGTTTCTCAATCATAAAGTTTTATTCCTCATTATCAGTTTATGTGATATCTTCTATACATGAGATCATACATCTTCAAATCGTTATCAGCAATCATCTCTTATCCATAAAAAGTAATATGCATATTTGTAGATTGCATGGTAATTTTTTAAAAGTAAAAATGGTTTAGTGGGCATGCAAGAATAAATTTTATTGACAATTACAAAATGCTATCGTATATGTAGATTTAAATGACTTTCATCATGTAATTTGTACTTAAAACATAAAAATGTTTTGTACTTGAAAATTTAATCCCTATTACCTACCTACCTACCTATATATATATATATA
>JAOUZG010036559.1:1384837-1408995 GCA_026289955.1 Argiope argentata
GAATGACTCAAAAAGACTTTTTCTCAAAGACTTTATATATATATATATATATATATAAATAAAGTCTTTGAGAAAAAGTCTTTTTGAGTCATTCATTTATGAGGGCATCATATTTTCAATAATTTTTCCTCTTTGTGTTATTTTGTTTCAGGTTTTATTTGAAACTGAAGTTGTGAGTTTAAATCAGGATGAAAAGATATCTTTTGACAGTGTGTTAAATTCTGAAGTTTCTACAGTTCTCGAAAATGTAGTGGATATTGTAGAACTGGTAATGGACAAATTTGCCAAATACTGTGAATATAATTCATCATATAATCTGCACAATATAGTTACATCAAATACTGTTAAAGTCAAAGAATCAATGGGACTTTGTTATTATGAACCAGAATTAAAAGATTTATTGAATAGTCTTCTTGAATCAGTAATTTCAATAAGTACTTCTGAAATTAATACGGAAAATACTCCTTTTGTGCTCGATTTGAAGAAGAAAAGATTGGATAGAGCAATTGAAAATGAGGTAACAAATTAGAAAACATTTTTTATTGGTATAAATGGATATATATTTTTTTAATAAATATACAATTTTTGTTTTGTGTAATATCTTATGGAATTACTTTTCAAGTTTTGAAAACAAACAGCTAATATTGACACACATTCGTGTCCTAACTTTCCCCAAAATATTATTAAATATGCAACTTGTTAAATGTTTAATGTTATGCTAGATAATTAAAATTTCTAGGGTGAAGATTTATGTAGAATGTATTTAAACAAATTTTCTAATGTACCAGTGGATATTCAATGTTACAAGAGCATTTCTATTTAAAACATATTGAAATTAGGACTGGCCAGCGATTATAGAATTTCATGATCGTGATACATTACTCAAGATTGATATTTCTCAATCTATCGCTATTTTATTATTTATGAACTGCAATAACAAATTTACTTTTAAACTCCGATAACGTACAGATTTATCAGAAACTCTATAAAGAGGAATTTTTTGGTGATTTTGCTAATATGTATTTGTATGATAAAAATCATGTTTTCCCTCTAATTAAATAAAATTAAATAATAATATTAAAATCATTTTACTAGAGAATTGCTACAGCATTTCATTTTATCTATGCTTGCATTTGTCATATATAAATAATTTTCTAATATACTCCATATCCTCAGTAATGGAGTCATTTTTAAAAAGTTTTCTTTGATTAAAAAAAATCTGTCCCTTTCATCCTTCAAACACACAACATTTATGCCTTTCCTATTTTAAATTAAATAGTTTTGACTAGTCCTAAATTAAATCAAATTCAATAAACATTCAAAATTTAAATAATTATGAAATATCAGATGAACCTATCTAACATTGAAAATGAACTTGAAGTAAAATTATAAAGAAAAAGTATTACTTCAAAAAATTGCTTGAACTGAAAAATTATTTCTGTAGTGGAATGAAGATCATTATGATCCATGCAATGGGAGCAAGAAGACAATTTTTTGGGAGCCTTTCTTAAATAATCACATTTCACACAAACTTGAAATACAAAATACTAACGTGCACGCTTTAAAAGGACAGCAAATCACATTATTTACAATCGCAATGCACTATGGGATTCGTAATAATTCAGGCATCTACCTATTTTCCAAAAGAGAAGACAGAGTAATGCAAATGCTACATTACTAAGAAAAAGAATTTCTTAAACTGAAAAATTCAAATATAATTTGAAATTATTTAGAAATAACTGGGAGAAAGTGAAAACAGTAAAGAACATAAACTTCCCTATGCATATTCCATTCATGTACAGTCTGGAATAAATATCTATAAATCCATAAGTATATATGCTTTTCTTGACGTGCTTCCATATTGTATCATCCAAATTCAATAGACATTAACAGTTCTCTTCTCGGTCAGAATCCAAGGTTCTGTTAGTAGCAGAAGTTCAATCAGTATTGGATGACAACTTACAGGAGCTTTAAGATAATGTTCAAATAAAGTGTGGCCCGATCAGCCCCAAATAGAAATCTTAAATAAATGAAAAGCAAAATTTTAAAATAGAAATGAAGTAATGGTTTTAGAGATAAAAATTATATACTTTTTATATTATTGAAATAAATGCTACAGGGAAGCATATGAACTTAAATAAAAAATAATTTTATTAGTGGTCAATGTAATCATTTACCAATGAATAAATGAAGCAAGTTCAAATTTTTTAAATAAAAATAGAACTTTTATTTTGCCTTTTGTTTACATTAAAAAATTTGTGTGCCTTCTCTGTGAACATTATTTTGTTTCTTGCAATTATTTAGACTACTTTTGTATTTTTATTTGTGAACTTTCTTATACTGTAGTTTAAAAAAAAAACAAAGTAGAAATGTCTGATGAAAGCCCAGAAAATATAAATAAAAATTATTTTAAAATACAATGGGTATTTTAATTGTACGGGTGGCGTAAAAAGTAAGCATTTATTAAAAAAAAAAGATTTTGGCTTTTTTGCTTTTTAACCTGCCTTTTTATATTATTCTTTTCTTATTCTATTTTTAATTATGAAGAAACCTTTGGTGATAAAACTGCAACTTTTATACATAACTTTCCTACTATTAACAATAGCAAAAAAAAAAAAAAAAAAAAGAACATATAAAAGTTTGAATAGTGATCTCTATATTGGAAGTATAAGGAATTTTTGCAGCAGTAGTATATATTTAAAATAACGCCTAGCATCTCATAAAATAATGTTCAAGAAATTTTGTTATTGAATTTCAGTAAGTATGTTGAGAATATTTTACCTTCTTCCATTCCTTAGTTTTTCAGTTTCTGTTTATCAACAAACTAGCGTTTCCCTGATTTTTTAAATAAATTTATTGCGAATATTTTTTTAAATATGTCAATAATATTTTATGCTTTTTATTGTGTATTAGAATAAAAGTTCGCTGAATTTTGAAATTGTAATGTTTACATTTTTTAGGAAATATCAACTGTTTCTTTGATTGATTCTGCTTCTGATCATTTGAAAGAAAAAAGATATTTTGCTATTGAAGAACTATTAAATACTACTCTGCCTATACCGAAGGAGCAGTTAGTGTTTGTGGCTAATGAAGAAAAATTTGAAATTTTCGAACAATTAAGAATGTCATCTTCCTCTCTCACAGATGTTGCAACACGCATTTGTAATTCTGTTATTGAAGATTCTTTCTCCGAGATTTCTACTCATGCAGCTTCTTTTGTTGATATAGAATGTAATATTTTGCTTCAAAATTGTGTTGACTTAATTTGTAATAGTAGTCATTATTGGCTTGATGAATCAAAATTACAATACCTTCCTGAGGTTCACCAATCAAAATCAGATTGTGCTGTTGCGTCCAAGATATTAGTAAAGTTAGAATGCAACGTTATGCCTTTGCAGCATCTTGAATCAAAATCCAGCGCTATGCAAATTTTGACTGAACCAAAACCCACTGATGTACATACATCTGTCAAATCAGATTACAGTGTTGTGCCTCCCACAGCCGAATCGGAATCCAATGTTGTGCAGCCCACAGCCGATTTTGAAATCCATGCTGTGCAGCTCTTAGCCGATTCTGATTCCAGAGTTGTGGATCACTATGCCGATTCCGAATCCTTTGTTGTGCATACCTTTGCTGAGTCTGAAACCAGTGGTGTGCATCCCTCTGTCAAATCAGAATGCAGTGCTACTGAAACAGAAACCTGTGGTATGCATCTCTCTGCCGAAACAGAACCCAATGATGTTCATCCATCTGCCATGTCAGAATCCACTGTTGTGCTGACACCTACCGAGTCAGAATCCACTGTTGTGCTGCCGACTGCGGAGTCGGATTCCACTATTGGGTTGCCGCCAGCCGAATCTGAATCCGTTGGTGTTCAGCAACTTACCGAATCGGAACCCACTGTTGTGCTGTCGCCTGCCGAGTCGAATTCTACTGTTCGGCTGCCGCCTGCGGAATTGGAATCTACTGTTGCACTGTTGCCTTCCGATTCGAATGCCACTACTGTTGAGCCGCCGCCTGTAGAATCGGAATCCAATATGGTTCAGCTCCCTATCGAATCGGAATCCACTGTTGTGCTGTCGCCTACCGAGTCAAATGCCACTGTAGGACTGCTTCCTGTGGTGTCAAAATCTGCACTCGTGCTTCCGCCTGTGAAGTCGGAATCTACACTTGTATTGCCACCTATGGAGTCAAATTCTACAGTTGTGCTACCACCTGTGGTGTCGAAATCCACTTTTGTTCAGCCCCTTGCCGAATCAGATTCCACTGTTGTGCAAGCAAAGGCTGAATCGGAATCCACCGTTGTGCAAGCAAATGTCGAAACGGAATCCATCGTTTTGCAGCCACCTACTGAATCGGAATCCATTGTTGTTCAGCATCCCACCTTATCGGAATCAACTATTGTGCAGACGACTGCTGAAACAGAATCCACTGCCGTTCGGCCACAGTCTGTCGAGCTAGAATTCACTATTTTGCAACCGTCTTCCCATTCGCAATCCATAATTTTTCAACCCTCTGCCTTATCACAATCCATTGTGTATCCGTTTGCTAAATCCGATTCCACTGTTCCTCTGCCCTCTGCCAAATCAGAACCCAGTACTGTGCAGCAGGCCTTCGAATTCGAAGGCATTGATGTGGAGCAGACCGTGGAATCGAATCACAATGTTGCAGAACAGTCCTTGGTATTGAATCAGAATATTATCCATTTGTCTAGAGAATCCAAACGTTATAATGTGCCTCAAATACCAGTCGTATCAGAATGCAATGTTGTTCACCAGTCTGCTATTTCAGAAGGCAATATTGTGAATCCAAAATCTATTAAATTAAGTTGCCATGCTGCACTTCAATTGAAGCCTATTGTTGATTCTTCCGACATTTCAAATCATGGTGAGGAATTGAATCTTTCAGATGATTCATTTTCAATGATTTCTGAATGCTCTTATTCATCTGATTCATGTGATAGTATTCCTTCATTCTTTTCTGAGTCAGTGGCTCCAGATACACCATCCGAAAGTCCAATTTCTATTGATGATAAAGATGAATTTTTATCACCTGTTTCCTCAACTTCCATAGAAAATAAAGTTTCTTTATCTGAGCCGCCAGATGAAAATTGCTCAAATCAACCATCAATAGAAAATTCTGTGCCCAGATTCGAAAGCAGTGTTGTTGTAAATAATGAAGAATTTAAGTGTAATGTTATGACTATTTCAGATCTTAGCTCTGAAAGTGAATTAAAAAGTTCTATTTCAAATGGTGAAAGTGACTTAAACCACACACATGCTTCAGATCCAGCACAAAATTTCGATTCAAGTAGTAAACCTGAATGCTTCCTTGAAGGAGAGGAAAAAAATGACTCTGTTATGCTTAATTGTTTGTCATCAAATGAATCTGATTATATGGAAACTGTTAATGAAGATAGTTCAGATGATAGTTTTCATATGATGGAAGTGGATACTGTGGAAGAACTTGCATCCTCTGACCTGTTTTCTAAGCCACAACATCTGCAAAGTTCTAGGCGACTTCTTGAAAATAGTATTGTTTCTGAAGGAACTGCAGAGACTTATAATTCAGAAAAAAGAACAAAAGAACTTTCGCTGGAAGAAAGTCCTATTTCATATGCATCTCTTATTTCAACTTGTGGGTTGGTTTTCAATGATGTAAGTATGTATCAGGTGTTGAATATGGCATATATATTATTGTTTGTTATTGATCATAAATTTATTTGTTGAAAATTTGTTTTCAAAATAATGTACAACTTATGCATTTTGATCTAATTTTTTTTTTTCTTTCAGTAATTTTCTTTCTTGCATTAAATAATCCTAAATGCTACCTGCTAATTTTTTTAAATATTTTTTTTAATTCAATCCTGAAAATGTTTTTGCAACAGCAAGAAGTTCTAGATGTAACAAAAGAATTCCGAAATAGGTTATGCATATTTCTTTCCAGTGCTGTGTGTACTTAGTGTTAAGATAAGTTAGAGTAATGCTTGGTTTATAAACCAGTTTCTGTTAAGCAATTGGTTAGAAACTTCTCATTTCAAATGTGTTTTTATAATTGTTGAAGAGACTAGAGTTAATGTAACAGACACGTTACTTGGAGGTTTTTAAGATTTTTAATCAGAATTTTTTTTCTTCTAAATTTGATCTTGTGGCAAGCTCTATTTACACCAGAATAGTTAGTGTCCAACCAAAATAGATAGTGAGAGGATGTGAACATGTGCTTTGCTCTTCTGGTTAACGATTTTTTTCATAAATATTTTTGTTTTATTATTATTATTTGCTTACGTATTAAGATTTAAGATTGCTTTCCATTTTTTTCTAATCATGATATTTTTGAATAAATATCAAAAAAGGCTTAATCTATCCATTGAAGCAAATTGTAACATGTTACAACTTGTGAGATTTATATTAATATGTATTCGATTTTCTGCTTTAAATATCAGAATACATTCTTAAGGACCATATCTTTGCCTAGGCACTTGTCTTAAAAGAGTAACAAAGGCTCACATAATGAAACAAATCTACCTTCCTAAATTAATTACCTAGAAAAGAAGAAATGGAATAAGGAAAGGCCTAATAAGAATTTAAAACGAGAAATAGACAAGGGGAAATGAAAGGTTTAAGGGGAGAAGCACCAGAAGTCAATATAAATGTAAAAAAAGGCGGAGAATTTAAAACTTGCATACTAATTCTTGTCAAAAAGAGAAGGGGGGAGATTTCACTTTAGCTTGTAGTGATGTATTATATTATAGAATATTAGTCTTGACATCCCTTTTTAAAGTGATCTTATGGTTATTTGTGATAAATCATATAAAAGTTCTAACTTAATTGTACTCTATATTAACATAAAACATTAAGTTTATTATATTTTCTTTACTATGGAGAAAAATAATAAATGAGAAATATCTGTGCAAGAAGTAAATGAGTTTGAAAAAGAGACTAGTCTTTCCAAAGCTGTAATGCTAATACCCTGGTGGCAGTGATTTCTATATTTTCATTTAACCGTTTGAGTGCGCCGAATCACTATTGCGCTTCCTTTGCCATATAGGTAAGTATTCTTCTGCACTCAAACGGTTAAATTTCTGATAATAAAATAGTGAAAAAAAGACCATTCATCAGTCGACACTTTTTCTAGATCGTTTAATGACTTGTGTACCTATACTTAAGGCAGTCTTTTTTTTTTCTTTTTTTTAAGTGTTTCCAAAGATGTGCCATCAATTTCTGGAATGTGTAAAGGGGCACATACAATAATATCCAGTATTTTTGTGCATGTTGCAGTAAAATGAGTTCAGGACAGTTGTGTTATGTGTGCAAAAGTGCTAGAGATCAGTGGTTTACTGGAAATTGGTAATCTTTTTGAAATAAAAACTGACCCCTGAATCTTTGGAACATTCTGCAAATTACATTTCCTTAGAAATATGGATGTTAATATTTTCGGAATTGAATTTCATGTCTGTTTTAATCAATTAATTTTCTTTTATGTGATCATTCAATGATAAATTAATATTTTAAACATTTTATATTAATTTATTCATTTTATTGCTCTGTTAATCGTATTTTGCTTCATGGTTTTGGCACAATTCATTGTTTTATGAAGTTACCCCCCCCCCCCAATTCACTGTCATGGCTGGTTAAGCCTTCTAACAGCATCAAACCCATTTCCATCCATTTGGCAACTCACTTTCTTGAAGAATCAAGTAAATCATTTCTTTAGAAATATCATCAATATCTTCTTAAATGTAATTGTAGAGTTACTATTTCACCACCACAAGAAAAGCCTCTGAAATAAAACTTTGATTAATTTCATCCGGGAGGCATATAAACTAGGAAGAAGTGATGAGAAAAATATAACGACAATGGTAACACAAAAGCAGAAGGGCAAGAAAGTGTGAAAGAAACCAATATTTTTCCCTCGGTTAGTTTTAATGAGATTTTTATAGGAATTTCTTTGATGTGTGTAAATTTAGGATATGGAAATTAATGTATCTTAAAGAATGTTGCAAACATTAAGGATTTTTACCCCTTTACTTGGAGTAAGACAGGCGTATTAAATTCTTGTTACTAGAATATCTCCACTTTGATTGAGTATTACTTAGATTTTTCAAAGCTTTTTTTTTATTTGTGCCAAAAACGTTTCCTTAAATTTATCAAAAAAAAAAACTACCATTCTAGTTGAAAAGGTTTCTCTGTAATTGTTTACATTCTTGTTTCTTTATTCAATTAAGTGTGAATTTAATAGTATAAAAAACTTGCTTTTTATTTCTTTTATTAATTCGATTTGCAGGACAAATCTGAGAGCAACATAATCAAAAATAGAGTAGGATACTCTGAAATACTGTTATGAATTTTGTATAAGTATTGTAAATACAGATGTAAATAATTAGTAAATTTTCTCTAAATATTGTAAATGCTGTAAACATTAACTAATTTTTGTGTAAATATTATCAGTAGTTTAATTGTATAAAATCAATAGTAATGGAATCGCGTCAGCTAGAGAAAACCGTTCTAAAGGGATTTACAACAGAAGATTGTCATATTTGACTAATTTAGCGATGTAGGTGTATTGACAACATTATGAGGTCTCTAACGGTTTTTACTACACGCTTAAATGTGTAATAGAAGCTGAGAAATAGAACTTTGTTCTTATAGAATGTTGGAGAAATTCCACACTTGTCAGGAACGAGTGAATGGTTTCCGCGTGTGCCCCGCCCACTTTAGTGGAACAGTATTTAAAGGCGCGACATAAGGCGGATAAAAGAGATAAGTTCGGAAAACGTGCTTCGTTAGTTGGCTGAGCTTGAGAGATTGTCTTTTCTTTTTAAATGCGTTTTATAGCTTTGCTGTTAACCAAAATTAGCAGATTAAATAGAGTTAATTCGCTGTAACTTTGTATCTTCTGGTGCGTATATATAATACACGTTTTCATAGACAAAGTTTGCATCTTCGCATCGTTCTTGTGAGAGTTTTCGTAACAATACATATCTGAAAAATGAATCATAAATATTTAAAAATCTTTTTCAGATTGACAACAGACAGATGTCAATTAGCATACTTTTAAAAAATTTCTTGAATTAAAAAAAATTAAGGGGCCTTTGTATATTTAAACAAAAACTAAATCAAAAATTTAAAATGTCAACACTTTCTTTTATCATTAAATTTCATAACTATATGAGATTTTTCTCAGGAACCAAATTTCAAATTATTCGAAGTCCATTCATATCAAAATTATGGACTAATAAATTTTGACTTTCTAAAGTTAAAATTAAATTTTTGCCCTTTATTCAAATCTTAAAAAGTAACACTAATGTTGGTCAAAACTCTTTTTGTTGTGTAAATTTAAAGTATTTACAAATTTTGCATGTATATTTATTTTGGAAAATTATTTTTAATATGTCAAAAAAAATTTAAAAATTGTAACACTTAAATTTGAGTATAAATCAATGGGCAGGCCATTTTATAGCGGCATACAAAATTTTAACATTCCTTTTAACAATTTTTTGTGTTGCATTCAGAAAATTTTATTTTCCTTAATGGATGCATGTAGAGGTTGCATTCAGGAATTTCAAAATGTCGACAAATTTTTATCTAGCATTTATACACTAAATTCATCCATTTCCAGAAAGAAATCATCGTTTTTCATGCTTTTGTAATCAAATAACTTGTAGTAAAAAGTCAGTAGAGAGGGGAGGAGAAAATCAATGTATAAAAATACTTTTCATTACCATAATATTTCGTTAAGGTTCTCTACTATTATATGTGAAGAATAATCTCACTCTTATGATACGGTAAAGTTTTTATTTGAGGACTTATATAAGATCGCTTATAGAATGTAATTAATTACAGAAAAATAGAAATTTTATTTCTCAAATAATTAATAAGATTCCGCTACTTAATTTTACAAACATTCTGACCAATTATATCTCCTGGTATTAATGCATAACAAACTCCATGTTTTGTAAAAACAAAAGAGCTGTTTGTTTGAATTTATTATTAATGTGTAAGTGCTCTTTATTTCTTACACAAGTCTGAAATTTTATAAAATTAACCTGTCATAATTATAATATTGTTACGTTTTTAGCGTAGCGGGCTCGGATTGAATGAACTTTATTTGAGGACAGCACAAACAAATTAATTTACAGCTATTTAAAGGATGACGTGATAAAGTAAAACTTCAGATAAAAACAATCCAGCAATCAGCAGTTACTTACAGCGTAAATGCAAGCCTTACGCACAGTAAAAAAAAACAAAGTGATCACCTGTAGGGCTGCTGTGTAACTCCTTCAGTACTTGATTTATCCTTGATTGGGGATGTACAAGTTGCCACTTAATTGACTTCCCATTTTCTATACAAGATGTTTTTTCTAATTTCGAGTGAATTCCATATAGCCCAATAACGCTTAGTTCTTGTACTGAGGCTTGAAATGTCCTGTCACTTAGGTCTTGAATTGTTTGATTGCATAAATTCCATAATCAGTTTAATATCAGGATCATTCATTTGTTCATTACGAACCTCTTCATCACTCCAGGGATCAGATTGAGGTGGAACTGTTTCTTCGATTTGGCGCACAGTTGGTGTATCAATCCCATATTTCTTTTCCGCAGAGGAGCAGTAGCATCAACCCTCAGAGCAAGGCTTTCTTGATTAGGCATCTGTATTTCCTCCTCCAGAACCCAAATGGAAAAGAGTCACGTCTTCTGATGTGGAGTGCATGGAGTTATTCTTAAAGTTTATTACAAAATCATATTGCTTCGGGAAGTCCATTCCAAGTATAAAATCATCTTTTATTTCCGCTACATAGACGACATGGTCATAAGTAGCATTCCCAAATCCAGTTACATTATTAATTTTCCCAGTAATTAGGATTCTACCAATAGTGACCATTTGGAGGGTAACACAGGACGGCGTCCAGAGAATTTTACTTCCAGGTTGTTCCGCAACATCTCTACGCATGATGGTCACGTTGGTTCCTGTGTCAACGATCATTCGGCAAGGAATTCCGTTGACGAAGGCTTCAACAAATAAACTATTTTCGCCGCCGCCTCTGGAAGATATCTGTAAAACTCTTAAACGGTTTCCCTGGTTACTTCGAGAAGAGTCTTTAGCCCGTTTATCTAAGCGGCCTGGACAATTCCTTCGAACATGGCCCTCGTCGCCCCATTTCCAACATTTAACAGTTCTCTGACCATGTTTGTTGGATCTTTCAACTTTTTTCCGGATAAACTGGAATATTGTTTTCATCATTTCAAATAGGTTTCGTAGCGAAGGATCCGATGCATCTTGGACTATAGCACCTCTTACTAAATGGCAATCCCTCCGTGCAACTTGTTGAGCGGCTTCAAATTTCATTGAATAAACCAAAATGGCTTTCGAATTCTTCAATTGAGCAATTCGTAGCGACATTTATATCTCCGGATCCCTCACACCATCAATGAAATACTGCAGGGCTAGAGTTTCCCGTACCTTGGCAGGACAGTCGGAGAAGGCAAGATGGGAGTCTCTCTACATCCGCTGCAAGCTCTTGCAGACTTTCGTTCGATCGTTGCTGCCGAGTCTTTAATTGAAGACAGCTATAGTCCTTGAGGCATTTTCCCCCGAAGCGCAACTGCAGAGCGTTTGAAAGAGCATCAAATTCCAGAGGTTGATCTTCGAGAATAGTTCTCAAAATACCAGCAGCTTCAGCCCGTAGTGATGCAGCCAGTTGACGGGCCTTAGTGACTAGATCCCAACAATTGGCTTCTGCGACGATGGAGAATTGGGTCTTGTAGACTTGCAACGATGTTTTTACGTCGTAAGTGGACACTTTTATGTTTAATATAGGAATAACAGGCACAGGTTGAACTATTTCAGGCTCTCGAACATTTGGGGATTGGTTTTCAGATTTTACTTGTGCGCCTTCTATTTTCTTCGACCTCCCTCTCCATTTCTTGTTCAAATGTTTTAAATCTTTCGTCCACATTTTGAAATTTCTCTTCAAAACTCTGCTGAATATCACGAATCTTCGTATCGTTCCTTTGAACCTTTTCCGCCAAAGCATCCACTTTGGAATTGATTGCTTCAACAATATTAGCTTGGCCTTGTTCTATCTTCTCTTGCCCTTGTTCTATCTTCTACATCTTCTCCTGCCCTTGTTCTATCTTCTTCTCCATCTTCTCTTGCCCTTCTTTCATTTCTTTAATGAAAGGAAAAAGCTGTTCAAATTTTTCTTTATCTGCATCCTCCATCGCTCTAGTTTTCACCATTCTACCCCAATTCTGACACCAGTTGTTACGTTTTTAGCGTAGCAGGCTCGGATTGAATGGACTTTATTTGAGGACAGCACAAATTTATTTACAGCTATTTACAGGATGACGTGATAAAGTAAAACTTCAGATAAAAACAATCCAGCAGTCAACAGTCACTTACAGCGTAAATGCAAGCCTTACGCACAGTAAAAAAAGCAGACTGCAAAACAGCTATCGAATAGCACAGTTAACAATAAGTGATAGCGAGCTCAATAACAACGTTAACAGCAAACTTAAACACAGCTCACTAATAACAAGCGAGAATCCGCTAGTCCATCGAAGCGTTTCTCTTCCGAGAGAGAGAGGAACTGTCGAATGTGGTAGCCCGTCCCTTATATAGTCGAGCGAGGGAGACGCGAAGCTTCGGAAATCACCGCGAGAGATCCAGCGGCTGCCAATCTATTCCTTTCGCCAAACCAACACGGCTGGCGCCAAGCTTTTCGACAACGACGCCAATCGCTCTCCCTTCGCGTGTTTCAGCTGCGTTCGCCTGCTTGTAACATAATTGCATAACTATAATCACAAAAGGAATTTTTAAAAATTAATCATTTAAATATTATTAGATAATGCATGTAATATTAATGTTTTGGATGCAAAATATATCTTGCATTTATTTCCTACACAAGTGAAAATGTAAAATTTGAAATATTTTAACTGATTCACAAAGTAATATATTTTAATTACATAACTTAACACTTAACAGTTTTTCGTTATATAGGATTATGAATGTGTTTTAAAAATATATTTAAATATGGGTAAAATAAAACCAAAAAACACTAAATTTCAAGCATTTACATATTAAATAGCCACTATTGTTCTCTTTTGAGAAGAAATTTCAAACTTTTATGAATGAATGCACAAATTAAATTTATATTCATTCTCAAACTTTTAAGAATGATTATAATATTATTTTAAATTGTATCTAGATATATTATTACTATTTGTAATTATTTTAATGGATTTTATTACACCTTTTAATATAGTTAAACTATAAATGCTACACTTTTCTAAGATAATTTAATTAAATTTGTTGCATTTAAACAAATAGGTTTTAGTGCAAAAGTTTGACTAACAAGCTGGCTACTTCTGGAAGACATTCATGGATACTTATTCTTATAATTATATATATATAATAATTATAGCTGCTTTCAAATTTCTAATTGTATAAGAAATATCAAGAAAGTATTTTTAAAAGTATGGAATTTAAAGATATGAATGAACATTTAAAGTGATGCTCTGCAGTTTGCTTTCCACATCTCTTCACATGCTTTATATCCTAGATAGTGTCTTCATTTAAGGAATCTTTCACAATCAAAGAAACATTTGTATAATATAAAATATTATATATAAAAAATATATAATATATATTATACAATATATAATATAAAATAAAATGGTGTATTAATTCATGTCTATTTATGAGTAGTAAGCACTGAGCATTGGATAGTATTTATTGATGAAGTGCTGCTGGAGTATAATGGGGAAAAGAATAAAACTCTTCTCTCTCTCACTTCTCTCTCTCTCTCTCCTTTTTAGGAATAATTTATGTATTCCTGCAAATAAAACTACTTGGTTTTTAAGTAACTTTAGTTCGTTAATTCTTTTCTCTCTTGTTTATTTCTTTTAAGAATTTTTTTGTTACGTCAAAAATATAATATTGACTTATATTAATTAGTTTCATTAAAACTTAATTTCTGGGTTAAAGTTTTAAAACTTGTTTATATTATGCCATGAAAATTTGCATTTAATTCACTGTGATAGTTTAAAAGTGAATATAAACAATAATACTATTCATATTTTCTATTAATAACTTTAAGATTGATTTCAAAGCAAGTTTCTGAAAAGTAATAAAATTTTCTTTTTTATACAAATTTTTTCTTGGAAATTTCTATTCAGTTTTACATTCTTTTTGTTTACTTTTTCAATTTGCAAATGAAATAGAAATAAAATTTTCATATTTTTAGGAAAATTGAGTAGTTGTTTTATAACAAATTAAAAATTTCTCGTTTTCAGGTCAATAAGATTAGTACTTGTAGTGAAGAAAAGAAAGAGTCTCTTGCTATTGGAAGTAATATACTGTCATCTGTGAATGCTGTGAGTTCGTTTTTATTTTATTTGTACTTAAATTTAACATAAATATTTAAAGGAAATGATATTGCCTGACATGTTGCATTTTGTTCTACCAAAAACATAAGGACAACTCTAAAGAGTGCAAAACGAATCTTCAAAACAAAAGAGGCTGATAGAACAGCCCATACGGAACATAAAACACCATAGCCACCCTGCCTACCTATGAGACTTGTGGGACAGATGGATAATGCATCAATCGAATTGTCCTTAAATTCTTAAATAGATATCCCTTACGTCTTGACTACTACGACCAAATAGATTGACCGAAAAAGTTGACCATTCTATGAGCTTTCAAATAAGTTTTCAGCGAAGCAAGTCCATGGTTCTAATTCAAAAGAAATTTAATTTTTTGTTTGCAGTATACCATCTAAATCAATATTTGTTGTAATAAACGCTCATCTAATTTTCAGGAAATGATGCACGCGGTGGGTAAATGGAACCTGTCTAAGCAGCAAAAGATCGGCCGCCAAACATCGCCCCACAGAACGCGCAAGGTCGGGCCGATATCGGAAGGCGATCTCGCCCCGATATTGGCCATGTCCCCCCCCGCCACCCCGCGAGGTGCCCCCCCCCCCCTCTTCTTCACGACGAATTTGTCGATAATTTCCCAACGTTTTTAATCACGGCGCCGTTATTTCAAGCGTTTCCCGGTGTGTCTTATCAATGGGCGACCAAATATCAATCATTAGACGATTTATTACTCAGCACTTGCCGCATCAAGTTGAAATAGTTTATTAGATATTTGACCCTGTTACTTAGTTCTTAATATAGTTTTTGAGTTATTAAACCTTATAATTTAGTGTCATACAAACAAATGAAAATGAGAAATATTTTTAGTAGTTTATACTTTTCTTATGAATTTTTTTTTGATAAATTTAAAATTCCTTAAAGCACTTGCTTTTGATAGAACGTTATTTTTCATTATTTTAATTTCAGCTCTTCTTTGAATTTCTTGACTATTATTATAGCTTATATTTTACCACAATCTTACCATATAAGTTTTCAAATTACGTTCTTTTTTTACTGCTCTTTAAGAAAAATTAAAAGAATGTTAAAATTATCTGAAATAATTTTAAATTTGATCATTTGCACATCTATTTCTAATAATATAATCTTATATCTCTAATGTTTATTTCCTTCATTTATATATCCTATTTATTTGCATTATTTATGGAATGGGAAAAATATGTTAACATAATCATAGTTTCAATTGTATATTTAATCAGTATAATATTGCTTTTATATATATAATATATATATATATATATATATAATATATATATATATATATATATATATATATATAATAGCATTCCCGGCATTGCTCGGGTAATGGAATTAGCGGAGGCTAACAGTGCTTGGTGCACCTAGTTACGAAAATCCCCTATAGTAATTACTTATTACCTATAATATTTTCTCATTTTGAGAGAGTCCCGGGGCCAATGGACTCCTTATATATATGCCCTTGTCTTTAACTGTTCTTAAGGATCCTTTTAAAGTATTGATTTTCTTTGCAAACGCAGGCCATCCACATTTTGTTGTCATACCTATGTTTAAGCAAGAACTTCTTTATATACAACATTTGGGGTTAATTAAATTATTAAGCTGCTTGATGAACTGATTATGGAACAAGCTACATAAAATTTGCCGTGTGGAAAACAGTCTTCTCTTTAATCGATCCCTGCTGAATTTAATGTTTGTCTTTGTGACTTATTAACGGTTATTGAAAAGGAAACTTTTACTGGAAACTGTACTCTTCTAAATTCAAAAGGATATACCGACGGAATTAGTGGAATGCGGGGTATTAAAACCATTTACCCTCGAGCATATCCAGTAATTATCGTAGCTCCGATTATATACTTATTAATTCATTCAATTGGCTTATTTTTTATATCAGCAATATCACAATAAATCTTGGTGATGAGATCTGGAAATTCTATGACTACCTTAGAGAGTTTGTGGGGTATAATAATTTTGCCAGCACATTCAGGATATGTTTCATCTCCTATTTTAAGGAGAAGGTTAGAAAACAATTCTGCTGACGCATCTCCATGTAAATGAACTCTCATATTCTTATTCAAACAAAGTTTCTATCCTTTAGGCCGTAGATACGACGATTTGATGCATGCTTAAACTTCATTTGCACAAGAAAACTATCATTTACCCCTTTCTATTTTTTGAAAATAGGAAAAACGATTTGTGCAAAACTATATATAAAGACTTTTATTAAATAAAGTATTACAAATAAAATGTAAAACTATAAATTTACATCAAATTTTTGACTGAATTTTCAATAATAGATTTGTACACTCAAGCAGCATCCTGAAACTAAAACTTGACTTTCATCAATGAATAATATTGTCAGATCATTTATAAACAAAATGTATTTAAATTTTATTTAGAATATTTTTATGGAGCATTTGAAATTTTTACAAAGCCGCGCACGCACGCGCACACACACATAAGGAACAGTTCTTTAGATTCACTTTTCGTTTTTGATCAGAATTGATGAATCTAAAAAACAATTATAATAACTATTGAGTTCACTTTTTTTTTAAAGTACAAATAAAATATTTGTTGACAATTGGAGAAATATAATTAAAGAGCAAAAGTCTTATAGAACTTAAACGTGATAATATTTTCATTCTTATTGGCTCTCTAGGCAAATATTATTGTAATGTTTAGGATAATATAGAAAAAAAATATTGAAATTGAGTGAAATTTATGTCACTATTTTATGAAATAATTAGAAACTATTCATATAAGAGTATTAAAAAATGCCTACATTATCTCAAGTTTTAAAGAAAATTTTCTTTTTAAGTTTACTTTAATTATATTCTGCTAAGTCTTTTTTAGCCTCAAGTCAAAATGAAAATAATTACACAAATGTTATTGCAATACCTAATGAAAAAATCGTGGATTTCATAATTTTCCAGTAATGCAGATAAAGTGTTAAACATATACTTCAGATTAATTTTCCTTTATTGATCAGCTTTGATGAACCTACAAAACATATTTTTTAATTAGAATAATGATTGAGCTTTCACTGCTTTTAAAAGTACAATAAAATATTTTTGACAATGTTTCGTTAATGAGCGATATTCTTATGGACCTGATATTGTTTTTGATGGAATTGTGGATTGCACAGGCAAACTTTGAATAATGTTTAGGATGATAGAGAAAAATAAAAACAACTCAAACTAATGGAAGTAAAATTTGTGTCATTATTGTATGAAATATGATTTAATTAAAAACTATTCCTATAAGGGTATTCAAAAAGGCCTACGCAATTCCATTCCCCCCTAAGCTTACAATAAATATCTGTACGATCGTAGTTTAACCCCCTACTTGGTGCACTTTCCCAAAAATCGCCAGCCGCGAGCTTGTGTAAAAGTGTCTTTAGCAGGAGTTCTCTGTCAAATGGGGAAGGTAAAAAGGGTTACCAGATTAAAGTAAATGGGAGCTGCCAACTTTGACGCATTATCACCAGTTTGCTAAGGGTTTTTTTAAGCTTCATGTCAAAATAATTGCAGAAATTTATTGCCACACCAAAGCATAAGAGCGTTATTTAATACTTTTTTTTAAAAAAAATTTCCTTTCATTTGGACATGTTAACAGAAATATAAAAATTGTAAATGAAGTCGAAAAATAAGTGCAATAATTTAAGAACATGCGAAATAAAAATCTAACTAGAAATAAAATCACTTGAAAACAATACACACAAGAAAAAAAACTAACTCAGTTAACAAAGTTTCAGCACTTAAATGAAATAAAAAGATTAACAATGGATCGTTAACTCAAATATTTATGAGGCTTATTGTCTTTTGCACCTAACGCTAATAATATCACTTGCAATTTCATGTTTCAGGCAATCAACAAGTTCGAACGATGTTCACAAAATTAATCTTTTTCATTCACTGTTTAGAATAAACACTATACTATTTACAGATATAAAATAATAAATAATTTATAATTTACCAAGTTTCTTGAAATGATAGCTCGCGTTGCTGATTGAATTCCAAAATACAGCACACGCCGGGTAATTCATGGGAAATTCCTAAAATATATTTGCATAGCGTCATATAGGAAAGGCAATTTTCCAGATATCGGTGCGAGTATGGGGCGATTACATTGAAACGACCATTTTTCACTAAAGAGCTCGCACCAATGCAAAAATGATCTACATAGCCGACCTCAAAAAATATGGACAGAATCCGACATCGATCCAATGCAACGCCGACGTTGGTGTAATACTGGCTAGCGGTAGTCGCCGGATGCGATGATTGGCCAATCAGTTGCCTACCGCTCTTGCTGCTTGGGTGAGCAGTGCTCTCTTGATCATCATATAAATTTCTCTCTAATATTCATGTCTTCTAACTGTATTGTGACGAGTTTGTCTTAAAGTGGATAGGAATCATTTGATGTCTACATGTTTTCTAGCATCATCTGATAAGTAACACTTCGTGTTTCTGAATTTAGAATATGAACATCATTTGTGAATTAATTGCTGTTATTACTGCACACAATTAGAGGAAATAATCTTCTGGCTAGTATTATTCACTGTGAGTTTGTTGTCCAGAGCCGGTTCTTTTTGGCTGCTTAAATTTCAACTTTTGTTTCCATCGAACTTAAAATTTCCTGTAGCAAAAATAAACTCAAAATAATTTCCAGTTTGCAAGATTTTAGCATCAAGAATGATGAAAAAAAATGCATAACTTTCACACGTTATAGACATTTCATGGCTTATAAGAGTATTAAAGACATTTTTATGTCAGCAGTCAAGTGAAATAGCGAGCCTTATTTTCTAATTCTTTGAGATGAGAGAAAGGTAGATTCCTGTTTCTTTATCTAAATTTCTATTCTAGAAGGTTTCTCAGTTTTCCGCTTACCTACAAGCCAGCAGTTTAGCTGAAACGTGTAATGTGCTTTCAATATCTTTGTTTCTGTTTTGCTAGTGAAAACATATTTAAAATGTGAAGACAACCTACTTTGGTTGTGACTGAGATTATGTGTATATTCCGCACATTTTTAATTATACAAAGAATTTAAACGTAGTTATGGGATTTCCACTTATTATTATTCCTTTGTGAAGGACTTGTGAAATTCATATTGCAGATTCATTAAAAAGTTGTTGGAGTGGTCAAATTTTTCATGCAATTGACTAATCATGCCTGGGGGATAATTGAGCCAACATTAACAATGAAATAAGCATCTTTATCGCTTGATAAAGATGGAGACATTTCGATTTTACATTTTACCATTGTTTCAGCACTTATAATTTGCTATTAAATCAGATTTTCTTAGTCACTCCTCGTCATAATAATGGAATAAGATTCCAGAATTAATCTTTAGTGTGAAAAACTGGTCAGAATCGACATTTATGAGCTGAAAAGTGTGACTATCCAACTCAATTTATTATCTTTTCAGTCCATTTTTATCTCACCAATTGGACTGGCTACTTAACTTAATGAGAGTATTTAAGCTTTGGATTAGTGTGTATAACACTGCTTGCAGTGTACATTAGGTATTCATTGTATTGCTTAGTGCAATTGTAAACCTTAATGACCTTTCAAATAAAACTTGTGTAGATTGTTTGTAAATGATTGATTGGTATGGTGAGGAGTGATTGCAAATGATTGGCTTTATACTTAAATATCCTGATTGAAATTTTGGCTCCTAGTAGTGGGCTGTTTATCTTTCCAGGTGTGCAATTTTTTTATATAAAGCTCTCAGAAATTTCCTGAAGTTTTTTTTAGATGTGGCTCATTTTTCATCTCCATAGCTCATTAATAATTAGAGATAAGAAAAGAGTTGGACCATATTATAGTTTAACTTCCACATTAATATTTTTGTATTTAGTCATATTTTATTGCATAAGATTGCTTTATTATATCTCAATTTTTTGTTCTCGAGTGTGGAAAAGCAGAAGAGTTTAACATAGATCTTTATTAAAATTTTAACTTTACTTGAAAGTTTTGCTTCTCATTTTGAAATTTCTTAAAACTGTTATAATTTGGGCTTTGAAAATGATTAAAATTTTATTTATATATCAAATTTTTTCTCCCTTTATAGATTTCTTGGAATCCCAACTATGGTTGTCATTTTTGGCTGGTTACAGGTGGGAATGCAGGAGTTGCTAGGCTTATTTGTGTGTCCGAACTCGGCTCACAGGAAAATATTTCGCTTTTAGACAAAGAAAGCATTATGTGATAAAAAAAAAAGTAACTTCATCTGTACATTGCCAGTACTATCCAATCAAAAGTGTTTTTGTAAAAATCAATAGTTTGGTTCAATATTCAGTGAATGAATGCATTGTGTGTAATTAATTTACTTCTGAATTTTGTTTGCTTGATGTTATCCATATAAGAGTGAAAATTATACTCCAGGACATAAAAATTTGTATATTTCTTATATACTCAGCTCAATTAATCACTAGACTTGCTCTCATTATTTATTTTATTTCTCATTTGTTTTGTCCAGCTGACTAAATACAATTCCAAAATGTTTTATCAATTTTTTTTCTGTATGTGTGTTATTTTTTAATATTATTATGGATTGTTTTATTAAATCGGGCTATATGATTATTGGCTAATTGTACGTGATTTAAAGACCATTTACTAATTAAAGACCATAATACTAATATTTTTGTATGCAGAAAGTTATGATTTAATTTTTAATGCATTTTATTTTCATATTCTTGTCACTGTGTTGTCTTTATGAAATCTTGGTATTATGTTCATTATAACAGAAAGCCCTCTACTTTTACTTTTTCAAAGTGCTCTTACCTTGCTTTTCTTTTTATGTGTTTTTATTTGTTAAATAATATTTAAGGAATTTATATTATAAATGTATGAGTACTTGTTCAATTCATATAATTGGTCAGTGTGTGTACCTATAGAGCAATCGCTGCTACTTAATAGTGGACCTAACGTTTATTATTTGCTTTCTTGAAGACATTAAAATTACTATCATAAAGGTTTGTTTTCATGCCCTATTGTTATAGAAACATGTAAAATACTGTTTGTTAAAAGACTTACTTTAGTAAATATGAAGGGAGTGCGAATATGTTTATTCATTTGTATTGTTTTAAGTTTGAGCTCGAGTATTTTCCGTATCAGTTTTCTTTAAAGTATATACTGCTGCCTGCAGTATGAACTGTTAAAAACGATGGGACCACTTTTTATATCTTTTCAAAAATCTCTCAAATGGCAAATTTCCAAGTCACCTCAGTTAATTATTGAAGCCATTAAAAAGATTTTCCAGAGTTCCAAATTAGTACTTAGTAGGAGATTTTTTAAAAGTTAATTCGTATTTTATGTCTCTTAATAATTACAACAATTATTTTCATAGTTAATGTAGTTTGATTCTCATAAATTGTTGCTAAGTTAGAGTAATTGACAGTACCAGCACAATATTAACGTTCTTTAGATGCAAATGTGTCCAGAAATTTAGTTAATCATTATGGGTTTTTTTTAAAATGTCCTGTTTCATGTTTTCCCAACTACATTTAAACCCTGTATAACATTATTAGATTGTAAGCATTGATAAAAACTTAAACATCTCTTCATAGAATATGTTTGAGAATTTCATTTTCAAACAGCACAAAAACTAATAACAATATTTAAAAAAATTTAAAGATATAAAAAAATTGATTAAAAGGATTCCTGAAATTTACTAATGACACTAGATTTTGTAACAAAAATGTAAATGTAATTAAGTCTTTCATTTTAAAGGGATTCAAGTAATTACAGATGTTTTTTTTTTTGTTTTGTTTTTTTAATGAGCCTCCTTCCATGAGTTCAGCATAGTAGAACAAGGATATTGAGATTTAAGTTATAAGCAATTTAATATAATTCCCGCAAGTATAGAATACAAACCAAAATCATTATGCAAAAAAAAAAAAAAAAAAAAACCCTATTGCAAGTTCAAAACTAAAGTTATATTTTCAAAAATTAAACTTTTGAGATAAATAATATTAACTGTTATGGAGAAAATATTTCATAGATAATGATGGGCTCTTTTTAATGCATATTAATAATTTCAATCCAATATTGAATTAACAGAGCTATTTATCTTAGTAGTAACATCTTCTTTGAAAGAATTCTGCAATCCGAAATTTCTTCTTTATACATTTTGTTTTGCAAAGTATTGTTCTTTTTAGGAACCTAAAGCTGTGTCATATATAGGTAATAAGATAAAAAGAAAGTAATCTATTGTGAAGTTTCAGTTTTTCTATTGTTTGGATATCTAAATAGTGATGCTATAATAATTAGTATTTCATATCTCAAATTTTGCCGCAGCATTCACTGAAATAGTTTGTTTATCAGTTAGGAGTGCATTTGCATTTTTAAAGAAAGATTATATAGTAGCTGTTGTTTTTCTACCATATTGGGCCTTACATTTGGCTATTTAATCCATGTGAACAGAATTTACTGTTTTTGCTTATACAGTTTGTTAGTTTTTTTTAATACAGTTTGATCTTTGAATCATCACTAATAATTTGTAAATAAAGTATGATAATATAGTCTCTTAATAAATATAGATTAGTTTTGTAAAATATTTTGTATAAAGTATAGTTTTACAATTCTGTCTCTTCAAATTTTGTTTTAGAAACGTAGTTTAACAAATGGTAGTTAAAATTTCATATTTAAATTTATCCTCAATTCACAATAAGAGGTTGTGAAATGAAATAGAATTTTTTAACATAACTTTATTTTGATTAATATTTGTTTATTTTTAAATATTACCATCTTGGCCTTCTTATGAGCTTTTCCCCCCTTTGTTGTGCAGTCTACTAAATATTTATTAGCACATAACTTATAAGTGCATAAATTGTAAAAATCTGCTTTCTTCACCTTTTATTGTATGAACAATGAATTTCACTAGACAATGAATATTACTGAGAAAGTTACTTCAAGTACAAAATACTAAGTGCAATTTAGTCCTTAATATTGTTGCTCTTTAATCTTTTTATGAAATTTCCCATGTATAAAAAAATATGTACAATTACAAAAACAATCATTTGGTGTTCATTATGAAATAAATTGTTGATAAATGCTTGAATAATATATTGTCTATGTTTTTATTTTTAAATATTTAAATAGTTTAGAAGATTTCTGTAAAAGTATTATCAACAATTTTTGTTCTTAAGTAATTAAAATTTTGAGGCCTTCTTTACAACAACTAAGTGGTAGCTGTTTTTTCTTTGTCTCGTAAAAACTAAATTTAAAGAGATCATCTAGTTTCGGTCATATTTTCTGTTCAGCACCAATTTGCATGTGTCTCTTATTTTAATAGTTGTGTTTTTTAAAGAAAACTTAATATGTGTAACTATATTTGAATATTTTTTTTAATAAAACTAGATAAATAGATTAGATAATAAAATTTAGACACGTTTTGTGTGATGGAATATATAATGAATGAAAGTATTTAAATTATAAGAGGATTGTTTTGTTGCTACTTCGAGAACTGTTGAAGAATATAGCTGAGACTTAGAGATAAATTCGTTTAATATAGACATTGGTTTACATTACTTGATTTCCCATTTTCTGCTTAATGCAATAATCTATGCATTAATAGAGGGAATCATGTTTTAAGATATATTTAAACTCTGATTTTTGACTTGTTTTCGTGTAGAAAGAATCGAGAGAAAATTTATATAAATAAAAATGAATCGCTAAGTGCATAGCTAGAGAACGGCTCAACCGATAATGCGAAATCAAGTAATGTAAATATAGATATATCGTT
>JAOUZG010036559.1:1409095-1433045 GCA_026289955.1 Argiope argentata
TCGTTAAGATACGAGGAAGGTTCTTATGGAGGGAAAAAACGAAATCTGCGAGTAAAATAGTGAAAACGACACTCTCTTACTTTCCTGCAAAAATTTTTATTCCTCCCCCCCCCAAATGAGTAAGATTGGAGGAAGTAATAATATTTGGTTTTTTAAGAAAGAAATACTTGAAGTCAGTCAACACCTAAAGTTTTGGAGGTGTTAATTCAGTTGGTTTTCATTTATATATTCTTAGAAAACAGGAAGTTTGAAAAAGAATGAATATAATTGCTTTTATGCAGCTTATACTGATTTAAAATTTATTTTTCAAAGCGGATGTGAATATCATTTTTTTTTTCATTTTTATTTCATGATGTTTTAGTTTTTCATGTTTCTATTGATTGTTTTCTGAAATAAAGCTGTTTTATTGCTAAGATAATTTTTTTTATATATATAAGTGCGGCATGAAGAACTCGTATTGTGTTTATTTTATCCTTGAAAGGATTTATGTATTAATCGATTCTTTTTATTTCCTTAGTGTGTGGCGCATTTTAAATTAAACATAGTTAATTAATCGGGTTTTTTCTTCTTCTTCTTCATTCTGAAGTACTTTTGAATTTAAATAAAATAGAATAAGGAAATCAAAAATTCTTTGCCAATTTTCGTTACCCCAACTGGTTTAGAAAATTCATGCATTTGCTTAAAAATTTAAAACACTATCTCTCTAGCTGAAAAACATTTTGACGGCAATCAAAATATGAGAAAGGAGTGATAGGATTATTTTTAGTGTGCCTACAAGTTGATTAGGCTGTATGGATATTTAATTTATGCCTACCCAAAATAAAGTTTTGTCAGGGAAGAAAAAAAAGGAAAAAAGGGGTTTTGTAGAAAGAGAAGTAAAGAAAAAGAAAGGGGTAGCAGAAAGGAAATAAAAGAAGGATTTGTGTGTCATTCAAGATGATGTCAGTTATCCACCAGAATTTTTAAACTCACTAGATTTCCCAGGATTGTCGCCTCATAATCTTCAATTAAAAGGCAAAATTGGTGGTCGTAATGTCGCTAAATATCAACATACCGCGTCTTTGTAGCTAGCAGTAAAAATATCACTGAACAATGTGATTGAAGCAACCAGTCTAAAGGGGAAATATAAGGGTGAATATGTGTTGATAACTCGCATCCCAATTGTACCAGCTGATGTACTATTTGAATTTATACGACGGCAATTTCCAGAGCAGCTTGCTTTCGCTATGACCATAAATAAATCCCACGGCCAATCATTGAGTTTTTGCGGCTTTAATCTAGAAAACCCATACTTCTCTCATGGATAGTTGTATGTTGCCTACATCCCCGTTAGAAAACCGTCAGCTTTGTTTGTTTACAGGGCAAGTAATCAAACAAAAAATATCGTGTACCGTAAAGCATTACAATGAAAATATAATCACGTTATTACTTAAGTCTTTCAATGTACGAATTAGAAAACTTATTTTTGTAAGTAATCTTTGTTTAGTATTAAGGAACAACTCAATAATAGAAGTGATTACCGTGAAACATGCCCCCCCCCCCTTCTATGAAACGCCAATAACTAGTAAGTTCGAAGCCTGTCGGGGCAGCTATTATTATTATTTTTTTGTAGTTATCCTCAAATAACTACAATTTTTTGTAGTTATTTCAAAATGAATTCTTACCTGTTTGGAAATTCAAATAAATGTGCAGATAATGTAAGTTATTGTTTAGATTTAGTTTTGCATCAAATACCCGAATGTTTTTTGAATGCTTATTTGCATTGAAATAACTTTCAAATATAAATTTGTTCAACCCATTAATTTCGTGACTTTCCAATATTTCTCCCCATCATTATAAAATCTTGCATGTGTAAATAGAGAATATTATTGATCTGGTATTCATATCACTATAATGCAACCTTTCCTAATAAAAAAATAATTATGTTTAAAAAACGCTTGTTAGTGAATCTATGATGAGAGAAAAAGGCACTTCATGTACTATTTTTTTTTATTATATTTTAATTTCTCTCAAAAAATGTTAGATTCTGTTTCAGGATATGCTCGCCCATATGACGCATTTCAAAATGGATATTAATGCGATCACCTCTACTGTGTGTTTACAAGGAGAACAATTCCCGCTAAATATCTATGTTTACGGCGGTCTCTAAGAAACAGATTGCTGTAGGAAGAGTTCATTTCGCGTAAATAGGATGTCTTTCAAATCTCTTAACTTTGGCTCGTTTAACGTTCTATTGGCAATATTTTCTATTGTTGTATTTTATTTTATTTTTTTTTGAAAATAAATTGAAAACATGATTCACTAAACTCAAAATTATTTGAATACTCGAAATCTTTGAAAATATCTGATGTTTTTGCTATATGCATAAAAAGAAGACAAATCAAATGGAGAAACAGAATAATTCGTATCTCTAACGATTATACAATAAAAAAATAATCAGTTAAGAAATCCAATGTAGAATCATGCGTGACAAAAAAAAAAATGTCTTTTCATTAGTTTTAATTGTTTGTAAATAATTAACATAAAATTCTTCTGGGAAAATGTGAGTTAATCAGTTTAATTTAACATTAAAATAATAGAAAGCTATTTTTAATATGCACAAGCTTTCTAAAACATAATTTCAAAAAGTTTATGTGTAAACTTATTCGGAATTTGAAAATAATTCGAGTATTCGCTCAGGTGCTTGAGATTTTAAAGTCTCTTTCTTAAATTGAATGGGAAATTTAAAGAAAAACAAAATTTAAGAGACAACGGGGAAAAAAATGTATTATGAATTGCAGTTAATGCTATCCAAAGGTAAGGCTTATAAAATGTAAAAAAAGTAAGCTAAGCGAATAAAGAGATTGTGTAACTGCGAGTAAAGCGAGAAGATGAATAACCAACAGCTTTTTTTATCAACTTTTTTTTTAATTGGACGTCAAGTGGAAAAAAACTCTGACTTCCTCCCAATACCTCTTATTCGAAATTGATCTTCCCTACTAAAACCCGTTTCTATAACGATCGCTATAAACATAGACATTCGGCTAGAAGTGTTATCGTGATAGATAATATAAAACACGAATTTTTGTTCAAAGTTGTTTAAATTTAAATCATTTCAATATGTTTAGTTTAATTAAAATAAAAAGTACTACCATTCTTTTCGAAAGTGTAAAAATAACTCAAAGCAGCGAAATAAAACGAATTGTTCTTATGGTATTTCTCAAGAAAAATGACTTAGGATAGTTTATTCTAATAAATATTTAGTAATTAATAATCGGTTTGTTTATTTTTTAAAATTTATAAATAGTTTTTTTTTCTGTTCATTTTTTTTCTTTGTAGAGTTTTTGAAACCTGTTATTCTTTAATGTAGTTTTTATCTGTTTTTTTTATTTTCAAGTATCCTTGATATCCATTTTGGATAGATTTTATATTAGCATGAAATTTCTATGTAGTTTTTAATCCCTTTCCCTCTGATTTTCAAGAACATACCAGAAAATATGAGAGAGTAAGAAAAAGTTTGCGAACTAGTTTCTCTTTCTGTAGCATAGTTTCCATATTTTTAAAGTAAAATTGTTTATTTCTTAAAAGTTTCTTAGGTAATATCTTTAACGTATATTTTTCTTGATGTATCATTAATCTCTGAACGTATATATTTTGTTAACCATATAATTTCTAAATAGATGCATTTTTATCTTCACCTTCCACCATTGTAGAGAACATGAATTGTGATTTTGCTGCATTCTTTTCGTTTCTGCCTTTCAATCCAAAATTGGATTTTTGTTATTATTTTTCTCATTCTGTTAGGGGAGGCTAACTTAGCTCAGTTAGTGCCTTAGCTACATTGACCTTAGTTTAAGTAATGAAGGCTTTCTGAAATTATCATGATGTATTAAAATGCAAGAAACGATCCAAAATTAAAATTTACGATGATTGATTAGGATTTCCTATTTTTTTATTCCCAATCTGAAGAAGTTTGGCACCTTACAGTTCCTCTCCCCCCTCACTTTCCTTTTTGATTTTTTTTTAAACATTCAAAAGTGGTTGTTACCTTGACAAATATATTTTCTGTTTGTTAAAAATAGTTTAATGGTTTGGAGAAATGTAAAAAATAACAACAATAATAATAATACTTTGAAAATTTATTAACTACCAAGCTTTTGTAAACTAATTTTTTAAATATTGTGTTGGTGCTTGTGTGTCGATATTTTATACAACCAATCGTTGGTAGTGAAGTAATATGAAGGTAGAAATTAATGATACATCTGTTAAGGGGAACACAATTTGGCTGTAAAATATCATTTGATTCATTTTCAGATATGTGCTTAAAGAAAGCTCATGTATTCACATACCTTATTTATCTAAACTTCTAACCGCACCATTGATATGGTCGTAAAGTAATTACTGAATAATAAATATTTTAAAGATATCTTTTATAAAAATATTGATAATTTTTAAGTAATCATTTGAATTTTACTGGTAAATAAATGCGAAAAAACATTACTTGTAAGCTACAGAATCATTCGTTAATAACAGTACCAATATATGCTTATGTATCCTATATATCTTACGAGGCGTGTGTTTAAAGTAAGTACCATTTTGGGAAAAAAAAACAAGTAAACATTTTCCAAAAATAATTTATTCTGTTGAAAAAACATACTTTTCTACACAATTCCCATTAATATTAAGGCACTTATCATATCGTGGGACCAACTTTTGTATTCCATCGTCAAAGAAGCTTGCCGCCTGACTAGATAACCATTGCATTACGGTCGTTTTTACTTCGTCATCGTCGGTATGGCGCTGCTACGCCTGATGCGTCTTCAAGTCTAGAAACAGATGGTAGTCGCTAGGTGCTAGATCGGGACTGTATGGGGAATGGTCCAATTGTTCCCAGCCAAAAGAAGTGATAAGTTTTTGTGTTCGATTTGCTGTATGTGGACGGGCTTATCGTGGAGCAAAACGACACCAGCACTCAGCATGCCCCGCCTTTTGTTCTGAATTGCGCGGCGCAGTTTTTGCAAAGTCGCACAGTACGCTGTTGCATTGATCGTGTTTCCGCGAGTCAAAAAAATCGATCAGCAACGCACCCTTTCTGTCCCAAAACACAGTGCACATGATTTTCTGAGCAGAAATTGTTTGTTTGAATTTCACTTTCCTAGGGGATGATGAGTGCCGCCATTCCATTGATTGCTGCTTCGATTCCGGTATAACGTAGGTTACCCACGTTTCGTCGCCTGTGACAATATGGCTTAAAAATTCCATCTCCCTCGTTACTGTATCGCTCGAGAAAACTCAATGCATTGGCCAATCGTTTGGTTTTGTGCTCCTCAGTCAACATTTTTGGCACCCAGCGTGAACACAATTTCCGATAATTTAAACTTTCGGACACAATTTCATAAAGAACACTTCTTGAGACAGCAGGAAATTCTTCAGATAAGGACGAAATCGTTAATCGTCTGTTCTCTTTCACTTTACTGTCCACTTTTTGAATCAAGTCATCGGTAATGACTGAAGTTCGCCCAATCCGTTCTTCATCATTAATGTTTGTGCAGCCATTTTTATAGGCCCTTGCCCATTTCCGCACCATTCCATCACTCATAATGTTTTCACCATAAACATCACTGATTTGGAGATGAATTTCAGCTGCTTTGAAGCCTTTAGCAATGAGAAAACGTATTACAGCACGCAGTCGGCAGGATTCTCAATAGGTGATGGCATTTTAAAATCACGCAAACAGATGTAGACTCGATCGAATGGTTCCGTTATGGTGTCTGTAGCTACCCGGTGCGCATGCGCTAAACGGTGACCTCAGCGCTGCGGCGGCGTAATTTAAAAACGGTATTTACTTTAAAAACACGCCACGTATATTGAAAAGAAGTAATTTTATTTTATATATTACCTATTCGGAGAAATAATGGTTGTCTTCCTGGTTTCAATAGAAATCAATCTTGCCTTTAAAAAATCCATAAAATAACTGTTTTAAACAACCGTAAATAAGCAATATGTCAAAAACATTTGGGGGTCTGTTGGCCTGATTAAGTTTCGACTTAATCAAGCCTCGATGGCTCCAGTTTACAAACTTGCTTTCACTAAAACTCCATTGTATATATGAACTTGTCTTTAGCTCTTGACGTAATGAATCTAATTGGCTCCCACTAAAATGGTGCAACCAATCAAATAAAATCGCCAAATTTGAGGAATAAAAGGAGAAATAACAATATGATGAATAAAATCATTAAAAATTTAAATGCGGCACCTCTGTATCCAATTGAGTCAAGCTTGCTAAAGTTATGCTGTACAAGAGATATCCTTAAGTTGCTAAATTTAAATTCACTTTAGATATACTTTCCTTAAGGTTAGAACATAAGAGAATATTTCCTATTTTAAATTCTGTTCTTGAGACAAACAGCCCAACATTTGAAATAAGTCCACTTTTAGTCTGAATATTTGAAAATCGATTCTTAATCTATATGGATTTCCAACCTATATGAAATCATTCATATCCTTAATTATTTTCTCACTGTGGCTTCATTTTAGAATGCAAGTGTGCGTTTGCATCTACTATTACAAGGGGATCAAGTTAATTTATTAGTGAAAACTGTTGCATTTATGTTATGTTTTTCAAAACATAACGTTGTTTCAGTCGTCTTAATATGTTTTTGAAAAAAGTTGTGTTCTAGCTGTCACCTTTATATCTTTTCCAAAAAGATTGTGTTGTTGCAGTCATCTTCTTTTCAAGAAAAGTTATTTTTGATTAAAAAAAATAGTTGTGTCTTGGAATTAGATTTTAAACTTAAGCGATCTCAACCATTCAGTTTCTGCCTGATCTTGTCCAACCTAAAGCGACTACGAGAGGTCATAAAAAGCAAAGGCAGCCAGTCAAAATTTTAAGTTTGCTTTGTTTTTCTTTATTTGTTGGAGGTGTTCCAATACGTTTTTTGAGAACGTTATTTATTCATTTCAATTATAACCATAATTGCATTAATAGGATAGTTTTGTTTGATTTATTATCATTTGTATATATTAAAACATTTCTTTGTTTTGTATATTTAAAAGAAATATAAAATTCTTTGAGGCTGTAATGTGTTCCAGTACTTGTTTAACAAACTATATATGTACTCTAAATTTAAGCTAATGAGTAGAACTAGGCATAATAAGGAATTTTATTTTCAAGTATATTTTTCTATCGAAAGCAATGTGCCAGCAGTGTTTGGAAATATGGGCTTCACTGCGACTTAAAAGAAATATTGCTGCAGGCCATTAGAATGTCCAAAGGCTTAAATTCTGATGTCTATCATTAGAGGGTACTTTTTGTTAATTTCATAACTAAATTAACAATTTCAAAAAAACTTGAGTAAAATTTCCTATAATTAATCGTAAGTATTGATTACTTTTTGCAAGCTGTTAATACCAAAATCATTTAATTATAAGTTCCTAAATGATTCTGCAAAATGATAACGAAATCTTTATGAGCTCAACAATTTACCTGCCTTATAGAATTTCATAAACACGCTGTTGCAGGTTTTTAGATGAAATTGAATTTTGAATTGTTTTGTAAAAAAATTCATTCTATTGGGAAAAAAAAGTTTAGATGAAAGGAGAGAAAATTGAAAATTCTTGAAAACTTTACGAATGTAGTTTTTTTTTATATAAGAACAGATGTTTATAAGCAATAGTACCATTAAAGCAAGCCTTTTTTATCCATTATTATAGCGATTGCATATAAAGAATTCCTAACTTAATTTCAAAAGTATTTGGAACTTTGCTAAAGTTACATCTAAGCAGTCATTTAAAAATGTCCTCAGTTGTTGGACTAATCTATTTTAATTGAAATTGAATGAATTGTAAAGACTGTTGTGCCTTGTATATAATGTACCTTGGATCATCTATCCTTATCTTAGTATGGAAAATTATAATGTATCAAACAGATGAGCTGTCTTAAGCAATACTATATAATATTTTGTAGATACATGTTGTTTACCGCTCAGGTTTGTTTGAGTGCAGCTATCAAATTTTATAAGAAATAAAATTTTTGTAGAATTATATTTATTTGTAAACTTCAAGAGTTGTTTGAAGATTTTTACTGTATTCCAGTTTGTACTGAAATAGTATTTTGTTATTAAATGTATATGTTTATAATTCCTAGCAAAAAATTGTTGCATATTATCACGTTACCACGTGCAGTCATTTCTTGTGCCTTGGATTACTAATCCGAGATATATAATGTTAATTATCATAATCTCTTTAAAATGATATCATGCTTTGGATCAAGACGGGAGAAAGTATGAAAACACTGGTTAAATAAATAAATAATCGAATATGTGTGTGATGAAGGAAAAAAGAAAATATTAATTGGAACTTGTAATGTCTAAATTACAGAATTAATTAAGCATTCGACGACTTTTGAAAAATCTGGTTAGTAAAAATTCACTTATATGTTAAAACCTGGCTTTTCCAATTTAAAATTTTCCTTTGTTCTGTGAAACAAAGATATTTGGCTGCGTAATTAGGTATTTATATACCTATGAATTTTAACACTAATAGTTTATAAATAGGCATCTTTCTGTTAAATTTATTTAATCTTTATTCGTAAATATTATTTCATAAATAGCCTTTATTTATATATTTATTTTGAACAATTGGTGTTAAATGTTTTTAGTTTTGCAATGCTGTTGTCCATTTTAAACTTCCAAGTGAAGAAAAATTCCTACATATATAATTTTTTACAAGTTTTGCAGTAACAGATGTTACATTTTCATGAATCCGAAAGTTTACTGCTCTGCTCCCTAACAACTTAATGAGAGACTACTATATTAGAATTCTTCTTTTTTAATTAATAAATTCATTAAATAATAATGTTTCAAAAGTCTGGATGAAAGGAATTGAAAAAAAATCTGCATGAAATTATTTGGCATTCATTTAAAAAATAAAATTTTATTGCATGTGATATCGATTCTTGCTGTTTAAATTAAATCCTGCTGCGCTATATCTATTACTTTTAATTGCATTTAGATTATGTTCCGGATGATTCATTTTTTAATTAATTAAAATTGGATATAATTATCTTCAATTTCTTTATTGATAACTTTATTTGTATATTATCTCCAACTACTTTATAAATAACTTCATTTATATATATTTAAATTATTTATGAACAAAACTTCCGAAATATAAACGTTGATTTTACGAACCGAAAAGCAGTTTTGAATCCTTAGTGTTTTTATTATTATTATTCTCTCCTTTAATTTTTTATAATAATAAATGAAATTTTCATGATTTCTGAAGTTTTATCTTTTTGGACGGACAAATATTTTGAAACACATTAAATGGATTATCTCATTTAATGACAAAATATAGTAATAGTAGTTTATTATTTAAAGATGAATGTTATTTGTTTAATGACAAAATATAGTAATAAAATACTATTTTACCTTTAGCGCAATTTGCAATTTATCAAATGTGAATGAAGATATAAAAAAAAATCCCAAGGGAGTGAATTTATAAAACTTTTTTCTTATATATATATATATTATATGTTATTATTTTTTAGACAAATTAGATATAAACATTGTTGACTGCGTTTTACTAAGTTTTACAAACGCAAATTGAATTATGCTATTTGTTACAAAACTTTTTGAAGTCAGTTTAAAATTATTAATAAAGAAGTAAAATTTTTTTTTTTCATATTTATTGCAATAAATTCTTATTTTTAAAACTGTACCTATTGGACTCATAAACAAGAAATAGTGTATTTATTCAACAAAAACATTTGAATAACTTATATATGGAACATCTATAACTTGTATTTTGTTTTATATCTTAGTCTTGTTTTTACCAAAACCAGTTGTGCTCCGACTTTGTATTATGTCGGTTAAATTATCGGGGACGTTTTTTAATAAAGTGGTTTTAATTTTATGAGGATGTTGAGAAATAAGAATAAACACACTTAAAATGTTGAGAAATGAGTATCAACGCTCGTAATACATTTCTACATGAACTCTGGAATTCTTCATTTTGCAGGTGTAAAACTTTTGATTGGATGTTAGATAAATTTCGGCCATTACGTTTAGCATGAGTTACATAAACTGACTCAATTTTTTTCTCTAATTGACATACGACCGTTACTTCGTATATTGCTCTCTTGAAATTGTATCCTACTTTTTACTACTTATATTCGTGATTTTATAAATTTTGTGCTATATGTCTTTTTGTAGCGAAACGAATTTTTGTTAGTTTTATTCTTTTACCTTAATATTTTTGATAATACTGTCGGTTAATACAATCTAAAATATTGTCTTCATTTCTTTTTTCCCTCGTTATTTTCTTTAATTTTGAATATAGTCTACTTTTCTCTTTCTATTGTATTATAATCTTTTTTTTTTCATGAATTATGGAAGAAAAAATTGCATATGATGGATTTGTTATCAGTGCTTTTTTACTAAATATGTCGTACTGTAAATATGTATATAAAGGAGAAATCTCCAAACAATATTAAACTCAGCTTTATATAAATTGAGACATGACAACTGACAATGAAGTTTGCATGTTTTATGTATATTGTATGTTGTTATCAGTACACAAAAATTGTATTTTATTAATTTATTAATGTTTTATAATTGAGTGCCCATTAGTTGTCTTGGAAATATCATATTTTCTCTAGACTTTAAAACTTCTAAAATGTATTCAGGAATTTCAGTGTATTTATAAATGATTTCTGTGAATTATCCCGAAAAAAGTTATTGAACTGCTGATAAATACACAACAATGAACTTTTTGTACTATTTACAGAGAAATTCTTGCATTAAAAAGAATTGTAATATGAAAATATTTTTATCTATTTCCATTACGCTTACAGTATTCTCTTTATCTTTTTTACGGGGTATTTATGCTAGTTTATTACATTTATTGAAACAATTTTACCTTTTGAAATTGCAGAAAATTCGTGCTCTTCTGACATTTTTTTTTTTGAGTAAACTGTTTTGTTAAATTGCTTTTTTTAGAGTGAAAAATAGAAATCAATAAAATCTATTAGTCATAATTCACCTTTTTAAGGCGCATCAGATCAAATTTCCGCTGTTTGGGGTTAAATATTGTTACAAAAAGGTTTAAATGTATGTATCGAAAATATTTTATCGATTTCTTTTGCTTTTTTTTTAATTCTTTAAGATATAAGATATTTAGAAAAGTGAAATAAATATTAAAACGAGACGCATACAACTACTAATCTACCAAATTGATGTCTAAATGCCAACGCTATCTTACGCCGGTGATTCACAATCACTCCATGTCGTCCCCCCTTTTTTTAACCTTATTCATTTAGATAGGATATTAACATCCGCTGCACTCCATTCTCCTCAGCAAACTTTTGTTAGAGTGGTTACCTTCCTTCATCCAAATGGCTTGGAGTAATGGATCCTTTACATATTCCAATTTCTGACCTGTTTCCGTATTTACAATCGATTTTGATCATCATTGACCGTCTTTGTACACACTTTTCTCCCTCATTTCTTAATAACCTGCAACTACATCTCTCTCATGCTCCATTACGGTGGTTTGTCTGGTCGCAATACTAAGGAGGTTTCGCTTAAAACACCAAGTTAAATTCAATGGAAACTATGCATTTTCGAACTTTGTTCCATTCATTAAAAGTAAAAAGGAATCAATTGTGTTTAATGTCGGATTCTTCTGATTTGTGTAATTTTTAAATTTGAAATAAACTTACCGAATTCACCAACAATAACTGTTTCACTGCATTTTTAAAAAAAGTCACACAAAGAAAATGCTATTCATTTTGTATTTAGAGCATGGTTAATTTGGAAACGGTTTACACAGCTTAAGATATGCAACACAGGCATGAATAGAAAAAGTACATTTTTGATGGTAGTAATAAAGTCTATAAAGCCGTATTTCTAATATTCATTCCTTAATAATTCGGTGACATTTTTCCCCACGTTTGCATTAAAACCTCATTAAATAAATTTCTTGCGACGTATCATGTGCTATTTGTAGAACAATGAATTTTTTAAAGTCGTTTGCTATGAAAAAGAAAATTTATCTTCTTTTTGTAATCTTGCAAATTTTGCTATTTTAGAAAATAGATTTTTTCTTTCAAAATGACCTATTAGAGTTTTTTAATCATACGATAATTTTCGCATTTGCAATAAGTTTATTTATATTCTTACAACAAATGAATGTTTGTAGCAGATTTAATTCTTAAATCCATTAAGTATAGTTTTATGGGGGGACAGCGATTTGGCATTACCACACAGCTGAAGACAACGATTTGTTAAATTTTCAATGATTTCATTTATTTTGATTGTTTAAATAGGAGGGTAAAAGCTACAAAAAACAAATTAAAGAATTGTAAACAAAAGAAAACTATAACAGTTTTATATGAATTGTACATATGTGCGATGGCAAAGTGGAGGATATTTCATTTATTTATTAAAAAAGTGCTGTCTTTCCTGAATAAAAATTACTTTAGATTTTCGTGAAAAAAAATCAAATTTCTCACATTTTCCTTTCCATTATAAACATTCGGTAATCTGTTTGAAATAAAATCTTGTTCGGACCCCACATTTTTATAATCCAAATGATTCTGAACTCATTAAAACTCAGAACCCGCTTTCATGTAATCACACGAAAGAAAAACGGGTTTTCTGTTTCATTGGAAACTTTGAGGAGTAAAAATAATGGAGAAATAAAGCAAAAATTGCAAAGATGTTAAATTTTATTGTCGCTAATAAAGGCACTTTTATTTATGTACAGATTTAAATGTGAAAATTTACTCGTCAAAGGTGCCAAAAATTGTTCGAGTAAGAGAAAAAAAATGAATAACTGAGATAATACTTTTTTAAACTTTAAATACATAAACAGTACTTTGATTCATGCATACAAGAGTTTATCTTTTTACATGTGAACCAAAAACGAATCTCTACGAAGAAGAAATGACAGCATTTCTTATTGAAAAACACTCGCAACTAATAATTGAACATGTGAATTCTTTCTGTTTCCTTTGTTAAAATTATTAGTTAATAACAGATAAAACAGATTTTAAAAAGTTAAATATTATATTTACTATTTAATAAATTTTTTATGAATAGTAGTTTACATTCTATAATAATGGTTGTTTCTTCATAAGTGCTAAGTACATAATGTTAGCCACAAATGGAAGAGCCTAGTTTATAATCTTGTTCGTAGAGTTTAGAGAAAATTGTTAATTCAGAGAAATTGTCACTGAGAAAAAAAAAGTGCAAATATACATTTCTAAAATCGTACGATAAGTGTCAAGTATTACACTTCTCGTTAGCGTGGTATTTAAAACTAAGTGATTTGTAAATAATAAAACAATTTACTTGAAATGTCTGATGCACAAAGAATAAGTGCATTTCAATATGATAAACAGCTTAGTTGTTCATAGAAATACTGTACTAAATACATTATAATATTATTTTCTAAGACATCGCTTTTCAAGAACAATGAATAAAATTTTGTTTTCGATATTACTTGCAATAATTTCTCTCTATATAATAAATTCTTGATAATATACCATCGACTATTTGGAAGCATATTTTATTATGGAATTCTTGCAAAGATCCTTGTTTATATTTCTGCCCTCGCCATCTCTTTGGATTTTATATGTGCATCATTTTGGAGAGTGACAGAAAACAAACATTCCAAATTTGAAGAAGCAAGCATATCATTCTTTTGGATGTTAATGATTCACTCTTGTTTTATTTACCATCGATATTCAAGGGACAGTAGGCTTACCGATTGCTTTTACCATCAAATTTAATCCCAAATATGCTCTTCCAGCAACTCGGCTGAATTTGTTACTGTTCGCATTTCTAGATGATCTGGCACTGGTTTGATGGCTGTCTTCTTTAGAGGCATCATCAGATTTATTCTGCAACCCGGTTACGATGTCATAAAGTCCACGAACGAACATCATCAAATGCCTGGTCGTTCCTTCGCGCATTTTCGGCCATTTAGTTCCCACAGGACACAAAGCTCCTTTGATAGCCAGGGTTTGATGAGTTAAAGATGCCACTAATCTTCTCAGAAGATCATCTACAATGTTAGTGGAATTTGGCACCAGGCGAGCAATAAAACGGATCATGTATTCTGTTGTATACCGAGTACCCTGAAATAAAATAGTATAATTCAAGACATAGAGGTAGTTAAACAACATAACAGTGAGAAAAGATTGGAGAAAAATCTAAGATTTTTATAGGAAACACCGTGTCAAAAACTTTTCCAAAGGACACATGGTTTATTTCGAACAGCGAAAACAGATTTTTTTTACAAGAGGTATTGCAATTATCTATTAATAACCTTGATTCTAGATCCAAATAGACAAATTAACTTTGTAAATATGATAAAATTTTAAAAAGTTTTCATTGCAAAGCCTTTTTTTGATTATTTGCAGAATTAATTAGAGTAAGGAAGATATAAATTCAACTTTTGGGAGAAATTATTCAATCTAATGAAGTAGATCTCATTTAGGTTGAAATAAAATTTAAATAAGCTGCGTGAAAACACATCGTTTACATTTTGGAATGATTCCAATGAACAATGTTCTAATGCTTAATTCTCTACTCATTATTATTTGATATGCTTGGGAAAAATCAGATATTATTGCAATAGGGCATATACCGCGTTAGTTTCTTAAATGTTTTTCAGATGGTGCCATGAAAATTGCGATCCAGGTTGAAATTACTTACCGTATTCCTTTTTCCAGGTAAGTTATTCTATGTCTCACGCTAACGAAGCTTTAATGTGCTTTTTAGTAGCCAATGCTTATTTGAGATGTTACAGGCAGTGAGAAATTAATTTCGCTGGCTAGGGTTGACCTGTCTTTGTAATGTAGCTCCACAGATTATAATTCTATTTAATTATTTTTAAACCTTATGTCTGCTGCATCTGAAATATGTTCCAAAAAGAATTTTTAAAAACTTAAACACTTACGGCTTTGTAAGCACTTTGAATGTAAGAAATTTACGAAATTTTCTGAAGCTGTGTTCGCGATCCTCTAGATCTCTATCTAAGATTAATTAATTAACAGAAGCAGAAGATCAAGTATTGCAAGACTATACCAGATTACCTCTGCTTCGAATGTTGTGTGTTTAGCGAGATATAAGCTTTAATGGCATGTATTTTGCATATATTTAAAACAACAATATGAACGTCATAAAAGTTAATGATTAGGTTTTAAAGTGATATTTTAACAAATATTTCATATTCCACATAAGCCCAATAAGAAATATTATATACTTCATTTATTCTTTAAATACTTAAGTTTTTTTGTAATGGAAGTTGAATGTATCACCTGTTTAATTTATATTTGTATAAAATGGTTCATCAGTTTTAAGTTTTTTTCATGATACTGGCAATTTTAAAAACAAACTTGGTTATACGAACTGAATTTATGCATAGATGTTAAATTTTATAGGTTTATAAATGGACTTACTTTATCTAGTCTTACTAAAGCATTAACTGGTTTTTCTGCTCGAATAACAATATAAGTCAAATCCTGTTTAGACAAAATCGGCTCCTTAAAAATAAAAAAATATATATTTGAAGTTTCATTCTTTTATTAAAATTCATTTATGATAAAATAAATTTTAAATACTATTACGATTTTTTTTTTTGTTTAATGAATAGATGCAAAATGTGCAAGAAAGTTGTTAAAAGAGAAAGAAAAAAATACCTTCAAATGTTCGATCCAACTCCACATAAGCCCAGTAAGAAATATTATATCTTTTTCTCTTTTCAGTCTTTCCCAAGCAGAAGATCGATTATTTAACTCTTTCTGAAAAGAAAAGTTGAATATTTATTTATTCGTCTTACAATTGTATTAAGAATATATGCAAATACGTGTTCAATGCTCTCAACTGTAATCGAATGAAAATTGTGAACACTTAGAATCTTATGCTTTCAAGTAAGCCTGAAAATGTTTACATGTTCTGATCAAAATTGGCATGGCTTAAGTTTCTCAATAATTACGAATGCCTCATAATTTGCTGGATTCTTAAGCGATTAAAAGAATATCTTGCGAATAATCGTGAATAAAAATAATAATATGTACCCGGATGGGTTGCTAATTATGGGTTCTTGCTTAATATGAAAGGTTAAAACATGACAAGTTGTTTCAAAATAATCGCGAACTCTTTTATTACCAATGTGGCATTACAAGCTGTTTTCACAATTCCCTTAAAAGAAGCACAGTTTTGCTAATTAAGTTTTCAATAACTGATCATTAAAAGTAGTAATTTTTTGTTGAAATTTTCAGACAAAAATATAATGGGAGAAAAAATGAGATTTAATGAATTTTTAGGAGTAAACATATTTAAAGCCGCAGTTACACGACCTGTCGAATATCCGACGAGCCGCGCGTCCCACCGTATTACCCCTCTTGCGGTTTTTTGGAGTCCTTTGATGCCTGGACACTTGACCGACAATTTTCGGGAAAACTTCGGACGCGTTCACAGACGTCAAAGTACCCCGAGAAACCGGAAGAGGGGTAAAAAGGGGGAACGCGTGGCCCGCCTGAAGATTCGACAGGTCGTGTAACTGCGACTTAATGCGTATTCGTTAACGAAATAGAATAAATCAAGAAAAATTACATATTTTCACATTTTTTTTTCAATTATTTTTAATTCAGAATGCCAAACACGTCTTAAAATATTTTTGTTAAAATAATCCCTTTCGAATTTTTTGGAAAAATTCCAATACCAATTGTTAAGATATATTCTACAATAACTAAGAAATATTTCTTTACACAAAATAAGAAAGATCCAATCAATCAATTGAGGGGCTTCCTTCATGTCTTTTGATATAAACCGAACTATAAAATAAATATATCAGTGTTTGTGGTTAAAAATGGACTTTATCTCCAAATTAACTGTTGAATGCACAATAAATAAATAAATAAATAAAAAGAGGGACCATTTAATGAAACTTACCTGAAATTCCTTTAATTTATTTTGGAAATCATTTCCTAAAAGTAAATGGTCACACAGCAAAGCTTTTATGACATCGGTTGACGTTACACGATCTTCCATTAATAAAGTGTCTCCATCATTAGTACTGGACCCATCGTTGGAGCTAAGTTCCATATGATTATTAAGTTCTTGGTAGCAAGTGTTGTTGGCTAGATACATACCAGGAGATTCATCCATTAACATAGAATCAATACTTTCATCACTTGTTTCGAAATCTTCTCCATAATCATTGTAATCATCAGGATATTCATCTTGATACATTCGTCGCTCAGCAGATAAACTTCCAGTGCTTCTCCCATCCGGAGGCAATCTGTTTTGAATATCTGGGGTAGATGCATAATCTCCAGAACTGTGGTCACACCTGGAATCGTAAGTGTCCAAATAGTAAGCTGCTCCTCTGCTAGGTGGACCAGGCCTTTTTGTTGCGTTTAAAGTTTTCAGTTCTTGACTACCATCAGGAGATGTAGTTGAAGTGTCTCCAGATGAGCAGTCCAAGTCCACCATAGTGAGACTGGAAGATGGTCTCCAATGGGTGTCAGTGCTTGAAGTGGCTGACAAGAAGTAGTTGGAGAAACTTACTGGGCTGTCCATGTCATAACATATTTGTTGTAGAATAGGAGAAAGCATGTTGCAGCTAGCTAAATGTAAGAGACGCTCGCATATGATGTATAAAATCTGAGGTAAGAAAAGAAAATGTTAATTTAAGTTTCAGTTTTGTACTTGATTCTTGTATAAAGACATACACTATTGTTAAATGAATTTCTGTATTCGCCTTTGAGAGAGAAACATTTTGAATGCACTTATTATAAATTACTCAACTATGATATTGCTATAAATTTTAGAATTGTTAGATAAATGGATATAATAATTTTCAATTAACATAAGAGTCTTCAATAAATAGTGCTTTATTATTCTTGTTAATAACTTTCCCCGACCTAGCCCACCTAATAAGGCCTAGTATAGATTGGTGGAGAGTATTTATAAAATTGCCCCTAAAGCGGCAATAACTAAAAACGAAATACTATATTTACTCGACCCATACCAATGGTGAGAAACGATGGTTGCAACTCACCTAACATAGAGAGGGCTTACTTTCATAGTATTATATTATAAAATACACTCGATAACAACAACAAAAATCGATGCACCAAGAAGGAATTATTCGATTGAGACGAAAATTGGTGGATAGGAAGATAATGTTCAGAATAGTAAATAATTAAAATCTCAGAACAATTTAATAATTTATTTCAGAGTTACAGTAACAAGTTCAATAAGGTGTTGACCGCCTCTGACCTGGATACAAGCCGCCACACGGCGTGGGATAGACCGATAAAGCTTCCGGATGGTCTCCTGTGGTATTTCCTGCCGAATTCGCTCCGATTGTCGAACGAGATTATCAACATTTCGTGTCAGATGCAATCGCCTTCCCATCATATCTCAGACATGCTCGATGGGTGAGAGATCTGGCAGGCCAAGGAAATGTTTGACTAGCTTGCAGTCAGTTCATAGGAACACGTGCCGTATGTAATGTGGCATTGTCCTGCTGAAAAACCAGCCGAGGGTACTACAAAAGGAACGGTAGCAAAACAGGTCTTAGGATATCGTCGACGTACCGCTGTGCAATAACTATACCTCTAATGACGACCAAAGGGGTCCGGCTATCAAAGGAAATGGCACCCCAGACCATAATACCTTGTTGAGGGCTGGTGTGGCGTACAATAGTGAAAGCATGACCCCCCCTTACCATGGGTGTCTCCAAACAAGTCTTCAATGATCGTCAAGACACAGTTGGAAGCGGGATTCGTCGTTAAAGACTTATCATCTTATTATTATTCGTCGTTATTATTAGAGACTTATTATTATTCGTCGTTAATCGTCCCCAGTCGGCACCATTCCAATCTGATGGGGCCATGCACCACTGTAATCTGGCTCGGCTGTATGCAGGCATGTGTGGCAGGTGGCATAACGGTGGGTGCGAACGTTGATTTCGCTGTCTCAACCGTCTGTGAATGGTCATGGTGGACACTGGTGTTTGGTTGAACGCCTGATGGTTGATAGAGATGAAGAAGGCGATGTGACAGCTTATGGGACAATCACTCTGTTCTCACGATCTGTTGTGTCCCTACGTCGACCGCTACCATCCTGACGCTGAACTCTGCCATTTTCCACCCATCCTTGCCAGCATCTTCGAATCGCCGCATCGCTTCGACTCAAATGACCAGCGATTCTCCGATTTGTCCTACCGGCCTCTTTCAATCCAATGATACGACCTCTGTCAAACTCTGACAGTTGCTCGTAATGAGCACGAACCCTGCGGCGAGGCATTTTTTAAAGTTGTTGAAAGGTAATCTGAATCGCAATCAAACCGAAAGTTTTAACAACCGTTGAAAAATTGCTCCTTATATACATCTGCTGAATGCGCAGTTCCGATGCGCTGGTGATCAAACTATTCATTCATTGGACACCAAAATGTAATCATTTACATATCTGGCAAAAACACTCATGCATACGAAATTTCAAAGCAATCGGAGGATTGCTTCTTGGTGGGTCGATTTTTTTTTGTTATTAAGTGTATATTGTATTATATAATAAGTATATAAGTAATAAACTGTAATTATCTCATGATTTAAAAATTTTGCATGAATATTAGTCTAGTTATAAAGTAGATTCTGGACCATGACAACATTAAAATACCTAAAAGTATTTGATCACCTGAATGAGTGAGTCTAAGTTTACATCATAAAAATCAAGTGATAATTTAAAAAGATTAATCAAAGAGCGGGTAAATGTCTTTAAACCTTTCAAAAGCACAGCGCTCGTTCAACAGACCCAAAGCATTGTAGATTACTCCACTGCTTTGAGAAAGTCTCCACTATTTTGTTGATAGCCGTAGAAATTTTAAATTTCTGAACCTTACTTTTCTGTTGTCAACAGATGGTTTTTTAAGATGACAATCCTTAGTGTGTATGAATTTAAATACATAATGAACCACGTCGCCTGATTTTCCTCAGAAGCAACATGAACTATCTAGTATTTTAAATCTGTTAAGATATGCAAGGAAGTAGTCATGATTTCTCAGTAAGTAAATCAGGTATTTATTAAAAACAATCAACTTGTAGGCCACTATGTCAATGAATTCCTTAATCCGAGTCTCTGAAGCAATGTCATAAAATTCATAATACTTCTGTCATTCTGAATTTATATAAGATTTGATTTTGTATTTAATATATGACGTTTATAATATTGAGAAAAAATATATTTTCTTCTAAAAAATTTTTTAATAGCCTGCTCGCTTATTTTCAACAAGGAAAGGCTGGACGATGAACTTGTATTATAAATAGTATTTTTAATTCTTGAGGATGGATGCACACAGATCTATATATATGGTTTTTACTTGTATAGAGGGGGTATCTATGAATTAATTTCCATATTATTATCATATTATTATCTTTCATTTTCATATTATTATCTTTAGTATATTTTGATGCAATTCAATGGTGCTGAAAAAAGTATAGGTTTGAAATTTGAAGCAGGAATTCATACCAGTAGATTATTTTTTGAGGATGCGCAAAGCAAGTCCAGAGCTAGTTTCTATTTCTGACTCGCCATCATGCACCTAGAAAATTTACAATTTTCCTGAAATTTACTCATTTGAATTATTACTCTTTCAAATGTAGTTTCTGAAGCGAAGATGATTTAGGGGTATAGACTAAAACTAGAACAGTACCTAACTCAGAACTGGAATTCGATATGCATAGATTTTGCTACTCTATGTAGAAGTGGCATGCCCGTAAGAACATGCAAACATTTTGTGTTTTGTGTGTATTAAGGAAGAAATTTTCTGAATTTTGTGTAATTTATCAATATGTACTCCCGTTAAGATCCTCTCCCTCTCCATACGAAGGGTCTATACAGCAGTTTCTTTTCAATTACCAATTAATACCAGTATATTATCAGCATTTTACTTATAGTTCAGTTTAGCTTAACCACATGGTTAACATAAGAGGTTAATTCCTAGGTCCAGGAATTATAACTAGGATATACTAGCATTTATAATCCCAAGGAACTTAAGGCAATCACAAACTTTAATAAGAGAATTATTTATTTTAAAAGTGGAATTTTGATGTAAAAAGTATTTAAATAGAAAACTTCTTATAATAAACTGACATAAAAAGTAAAGCTTGTATTTTTCAGCTAATAATCCAAGTCTAAGATAGTACAGTTTCCTTTCTTTTTTTAATAGTACTTCGTTGGTATTCTTTTCAAATATTTTGGGTTTTTTTCCTATGATTATCAATACCAAATCTGAAAAAAGGCTTGTCTTTATTTCTACCATTTTTCTTTAGTGAAAGAACAGAAGTGATAAAAAAGGGACAAAATATACAAAAATGCTTCCTAATTTTTCGGTATGTTAGAGAATAATATCATACATTCAATAAATGTATTTAAATCAATTTTAGAGAGCGAAAAAGTAGATGTCTTCTTTAATTTATAAAGCATCATTATAAATACTATAGAACATTAAAATAATTTTTCTCAAATTCATTACAAGATCGCGTTAATGCAACAGAATTAAACTCTAATTGCATGAAGCGATTAAAAGATATTGACGTTTTGAAAATATTAAAATAATATATTAATATCGATAAATAAGATGCAAAATTTCAGAATTAGTACTTGAAGTAGTGAGAGTTAAATCAATTACGCAATTCTATCGTTACAAATATGAAACGAATCGAGTTAAATAACATTGTATAACAAACTGAATTGGTTTGTAACCCTCTAATTTTCTTTTTTTTTCAAACGGCAATTGCTTTTTAACTTACAACTATTTTCAAAATGTATATCCTTTACCAAAGAATGGTTGGAAACTGTTTGCCATCTGGTGGTTTCTGGTTTTATATTATTTTGATGTACGGCTTGATCAACAAAATGAGAGGATTGATATATCCACAAATTTAATTTTGCCAGAAGTACAATAAACCAAACATTTAAGGGACCTTTAAACAAGATGTTATACGACGACATGATTGGGATGTTTCTTGTCATTCATAAAGCTACGATTTCGATTGAAAAGCAAATTGTGGCATGTATAAGAGGTTTGTTTCATAACTACTGTATCTTTGATGGTGGATTTCGTCTCGTCACTGCTTTGAGGATGGCAAGTAGAAAAGTGATAGAGTGGTCAATTTCTGGTATGCTGGTTCCTTTTTCTGAATTACTACGTAAAGGGAAAGTGGGCTTTTAGAATAATATCTGAATTTATTTGCAATAATTGCAAAGATTTTATTTGTAAATTTAACTAATTCAAGTTTTTGAAGCGTCTTGTAATCAACTTTATTCCATCACTCGGTTAATTACTTTAAAAAAATAGTTTGCAATCTTTTTGCTATCGTTATTTTTTTAATAGTCTACAATTTGTATTCATTTATCATTATGGAAATATTTGAAAACAATTTTATTTAACTCTACTGGTTTTCTTTTTGTAAAGAGGAATTTTATAATTAGATTTTTCTCTCATTTCTTAGTGTAAAAAAGTTTTCAAATTCTGTGCACCTTTTACTCTCAATGGCAATATATTGTTTCTTTATTTTCATAGTTTGATTATGAATTAATGTATTTAAATTTTAATTTCTTTATATGGTGGTGGATTTCTTTATATGGTCAAATTTTTGAAAAAATGATGTCAAAAATTCATGATATGCATATGAACCAAAAATCAAAGGCTGTAGCAGCCGCTATTAAATTTAACCGGAACTGTAATACCACTTAGACTGGTGAGTGCGATCGACGAAAATACCAGTGAAGCCCAATCAACGGACATGAACACTTCTCAAACTTTTCCTTGTGTTTGTGTAATTTTTTTAAAATTGTGTTGAGTGCAACGTAACTTTTTCCAATAAATAATTGTTACACAAAGCCTATTTTATTAGATCTCCAGAACACCCCACCACAACTGGCGCCCAACCGGTATATTTAATTTTAAGGATTCTGTGGCTTGGTCTTAGCTCGCAATTTTTTTTCAGCACTCCGTATCCGACGGAAGAACAGCTATGAAAAACCTAATCCCTAGATTAATGATTAAAAGAAACCTCATTTGTAGGTAATTAATTCTCTTTCACATCCAAAGGATAATTTTGGTAAGTTTGAATTTCTTGTGTAGAATAATCCTTGTTCTTAAAAAAAAACTTAATTGGAAAGTCGCAAGAAGTATTGATTTATTTTGAATTGATAATAAATCTGATATGCAATGTGTAATTATAAATAACAATTTATCTCGGAGCATTCAGTTATTATTTTGAAAAATATGTATGAATATTTTGTTTCTAATATGTTACCAATGTTTAAAAACATTGAATTAAACTTCAGCAGTCATTCAGAAATTTTATTGTTGTGTGTCTTAAATCATATTTTACAGAATTGGTATAATTGATAATTTTAGTATAGGCATACACAAATTTTATGAAAGTGTTATATTTTTAAAGATTTTTCACCGTTTTGAAAAGAAAATAATCAATTTTATAATGTATAATCATTGAATCATTTTAAGTAAGCGTAGTGTAGTTCGATTGTAACCTTGAACTCACGCCAGTGTATAATTTCTGGCTGACGCGGCAGTACTATTTCCTGAAAAAGACATAACTCTCCTCAATTGCTTTCATTTGCGCTGAACTTAGAACTCGCAAGACTTATATGCATTTTCGTTGTTGATATATTTTGTTATCGTATTGAGTAGAATATATCTATTAAGATATTTTTTTCATAATCACTCTTATATGCTGAAAGTATTCTTGTTATAATGTGAATTTATTATAAGTTGGAAAAAATTTATGATTGTGTTCTTTTCAGCATAGATTTCTCAAAATGTATAAAAATTCCAACTAATTCCAATTGCATATAAATAGAATCTAAATATTCTCATCAATTTTATTTAAGTATAAATTTACTCTTTTTTTTTCAACTGATTT
>JAOUZG010036559.1:1433145-1459087 GCA_026289955.1 Argiope argentata
TATATATATATATATTGTGTACAAATTTGGCATCACTTTTACAAGATAAAGTGCAATAGTGGCTTAAAATAAAATTAGTTTTCTGGGAAAGGGCAAAAAGTGTGATCTTGAAACTTTAGCTCGTGAAATGAATATCGACATCCGTCCAATTGCTGTGATTTTAACTTTAAAATCCCTAATCACTACATCCGACCAATACGATGAAAATTTTGTGCGCGAATGTTTAAATAACATTATTGAAAATAGAATAGGCAAAGAATGCGGGATTATTTTTACTCGTGAAAAAGCTGAAGAACAGGAAAGAAATGCTCGTGAACAAGAAAGACTGGCACGTCAAAAAAGTGAAGAGAAAAACAGACAAGAATTTGAACTTCAAAAACTTCGACTTCAGACAGATATCGACAATGCGCTTCATTGCCTGCTGTTGCCAATGTTCCAAATAATCTGCAATTATACAATTTGATTCAAATATTTGATCCGAAAGAAGACGATATGTCACTTTTTTAAATTTATTTCAACGCCAAGTTAGATTTTTGAAAATAGAAAAAGATACTTGGGTAGCACATTTGCTTGGTGTGCTTCCAAATGAAATAGCACAAATAACTGCTCTCGAACCTGAAGAAAACTCTCAAAATTACGAGCATGTGAAAAATTTACTTTTGCAAAGATTTAAACTCAGTTCAGAGAAATTGCGACGTCTTTTCGCAACTCATAGAAAAACTCCGGACAAGACTTGGAAAGACTTCCATTTTGAACTGAGAAATTACTTCGAAGGATGGTTAGAAGAACCCCACATCCAAGATTTCGATAAATTGAAGAACTTGATGATCCTAGATCAAATGAAGAAACGGGTACCTCCAGAAGTAAAGGATCATTTCTTAGACATATGGTGTGATTGGGTTACCCCTGATGACCTAGTAGAAAAACTAGACGCTTACGACAACTTGCGAACGAGCAAGAAAGAATCCCAAATGTTGAATAGCTGTGTGGACAAGCCATATTACTCAAAACAAACTGACCAAGTCAGGCTTGATACAGGCAAAAGAACTTTGTACCCAAAGGTCCAAAATTGCAATATCAAAAAACTTTTGATAGGAAGCCCCCCTGTCTGTGTTCCCCAGTCAAAATAGGCGGGACTCCTTTTGCAATGACAGAGCCCAGAAAACAAGCCCAGACCTGCTACAAGAAGCTAGAAAACCATTAACTTGTTATGGATGTGCAATTCCTGGAATAATAAAATCTAAATGCCGCATAGGCAATCCAAAGCTCCAAGAAAGCGATGATTTCCCTGCAAACCTTAACCAAATGACTTTCTATAGTTTTTCAACAAATGTTCACCTACTGAACATAATTGAAGTTTCAATCTGCAATAAAAAAGCAGCCGTGTGTGCTGATACAGGAGCTACACATTCTGTGGCCGGTGAAAAACTGTACCAACTTCTCAAAGAGCATGGTATGAAATTTGAAGAGAAAACAATTGATATGACATTAGCCAATGGACATATTCGAAATACTCACAGCCATTGTGAATATTATTGTAAAAGGGGAAAATATTCCAACAGAGCTTATAGTGTTGAAACACGCCAACGGAAACCGAACTCTTCTCGGTGTTGATTTTTTAAGTACTGCAAGTATCCAGAAGAAACATTGTTACTTCTCTGAAAACCCTCAAAAGAAGTATGATTTCATAGAAACGCCTCATAATATGAATGCTCTCCTTACAGTACCCACTGTGCCTCAACCTTGTCAACTTCGTAATCATGAAGGTACAAATCTTTCTCCTCAACAGCGACAAGATTTTAATTCCTTACTGAAAAAGTACGAGACATGCTTCCAGCCAGGGGGGGGGGGAGCGCCAACACCTTTTATCCAAGACAGAATCAATATCAGTGACCACCTTCCAATTGCAGTGCCAGTTTATAGAATGAGTCCTGCAAAGAAAGAAATCTTAAGACAAGAAATTAATAAGCTCTTGGAAGAAGAAATTAACGTAGAATGTGAATCATCATATGCTTCGCCAGTAAGATTGATACCAAAACCTAATGGTACAATGCGCCTGTTCATCGATTACAGAAAGCTGAATTCCATTTCAATTCCTGATTCCTAACAACTTTTACGAATGGATGATTTGCTGCATGACGCAAAACCTACTCCTTTCATGTCAACCATCGATCTTCGATCAGGATATCATCAAGTCGAAGTTCATCCAGACGATCAAGACAAAACTGCATTTGTGTGTCCTTTTGGAACATACGAGTTCTCACGAATGCCATTTGGTTTAAGAAATGCCCCTGCAACTTTTCAAAGGTTAATGGACCGTTTCCGAAATAGTCTTGATGATATTCTCACTCTCACATATCTCGATGACATCATCATTTTGTCAGAATCATTCGAGAAACATCTCTCTGATTTACAAGCTGTTTTCGAAAGACTCTTACTTTTTAAATTGCAAGCAAATAGAGATAAATGTCATTTCGCTTCATCTCGTGTCAAATATTTAGGATTTGGGATTACACAAGAAGGAATCGAAATTGATCGGGACAGAGTTTCCTCCATTCATAAAATGCCACCTCCCAAAAATGTTAAAGAAGTACAATCCTTCCTTCAAACATGTTACTGGTTCCGTAGATATATTCCTAACTTTGCAGAAATATCACGACCTCTTAGTGATCTTACAAAGAAAAAAGCTTCATGGGAATGGGGTTTCACCCAGCAAAATGCCTTTGATACCTTAAAAACATGTCTCATAACACCTCCCGTGTTGAAGCAAACTGATGGAAATAAACCATACGTTCTTCGGACAGACGCTAGTAATTATTCCCTTGGTGCTTGTTTACTTCAAGGCTCAGGCTCTGAAGAACACCCTATTGAATATGCTAGCAAACTGCTTTCTCACGCAGAGCGTAACTATTCAACTACTGAACGAGAAGCTCTGGCTGTCGTATGGGCACTCAAAAAGTTCCGTGGTTACTTAGAAGGTTCCGAAATAACAGTGGCATCTGACCACCAACCTTTGAAATGGCTTTTGACTCTTAAGTCCCCATACAGGAAGACTTGCTCGATGGGCTTTAGAAATTCAATCGTTCAACTTGAAAGTTCAATATGTATCTGGAAAAACAAACGTCATTGCAAATATGCTTTCACGTCCAGTTTGCGAAGAAGAAATTTCCTCTCGTGAAATTTGTAATATTGTGATAGCAGACATGCCTGCGTGATTCTCAATTGAACGATGATAATTTGCGTCGAATAATTGAAAGCTTTGAATCATCACCGAAAGATGAAAATTTTGTAAACTGGACCAGAAGAGGATATTTGATGAACCAAGGAGTCCTTTATCGCTTTGTTCCTGATGCGGATACCGAAGAGGCACAACTTGTTGTTCTATCTCCTGAAATTTCGAACGTGTTAAAACAATACCATGATGCACCTACTGCAGGTCCTCATGGTGAAGATGGAACTTATCATAGAATAGCCCAGTGCTATTACTGGATAGGAAGGCGGTCTTCCATTCCTGCATATGTAAAGAAATGCCCGGAATGTGCTCGGTACAAGTCTACTAATTTGAAACCTGCTGGACTTTTAAGGACACCCATCCAATCTCAAAGATTTGAGACACTGTCAATTGATTTGTTTGGACCATTACCAAGGCGCTACTGGTAAACAATGGATCTTTATCGTTGAAGATTGCGCAAGCCGCTGGATAGAACTGTTTGCTCTAGGATCCGCCACTGCAAAAGAATGTGCAATCACACTGATAGAAGAAGTATTTCTAAGATATGGTATTCCCAGACGCATTATAAGGGATAATGGCCCGCAATTCATTAGCACCGTCCTCCAAAAGATATGTTTTGTTCTTCAAATAGATCAGTGCCTTACTGCAGTTTATCACCCTCAGGTTAATCCTGTAGAAAGGAAAAATCGTGATCTAAAACCTCGATTGGCTATTCTTGTGGGAAACGACCACGATAGTTGGGAAGAAAAACTCCCGTGTATTCGTTTTGCAATGAATTCAGCTGTTTGTGATACTACAGGACATACCCTTGCCTTCCTACAATTCGGAAGAGAATAAGAACTGCAGACGATGTGGTTCAAGATTTTATGACTGTTGTCGAAAACGATAATTTCGTTCCAGAAGTCGCTACGTATGTGAAAAGATTTGCAAACATTACAAATGAAATACGAGAACGTATCGAAATAAAACATGATCAACGAAAAAAATACTACGACAAACACCGACGTCAAATTTTTTATTCTCCTAGTGATAAAGTTTCGGTTACTTTACACCCCATAAGTAACACCAAAAACAAAACAAAAGACTTCAAAATACATTTCAAAACGGGACGGACCATACTTGATCCTCACCCAGAAATCTCCTACTTTATATGTGATAGCCAGCCTTGACAAGCCATCTGAACCGATAGAGACCTATCATACATCTGCTCTTTCGCACTTCAGAGATGTGGATACATCTCCAGTTGTCCCTCTTAGAAAAAGAGGTAGACCACCAAAACCCGTTGTGTCCTCACGCACTACTACTCAACAACCTCCTTGTGTGCCCGAGTCATCTACTTCAAATCGCCTTTCCCAGAAGCTCAAAAAGCCACGACAAATAACGCAGACAGCCAAAAGACCTCCCAATACTTTTAGTCCTGTCTCATTTTCGGGACGTCATCAGAGACTGAAGGGGAGATTGCAGCAGCCACTATTAACTGTAACCGGAACTGCTGTGCCACCTAGACTGGTGTGCGCAAACGGCGAAAACACCAGTGAAGCCAAAGCAACGGACATGAAACTTCTCAAACTTTTCTTTGTGTATTTTTTTAAAAATTGTGTTGTGTGTAACGTAGCTTTTTCCAATAAATAATTGTTACACAAAACCTATTTTATTAGAACCCCCGAACACCCCACCACAAGGCTAAAATTCAAAAATGGTTAAAATAAAAATATCCATATATATAATATTGAATTTAATAATAAATATATATTTTAAAAAATTGTTTCCTATTGAATTAATTTATTATTTATTTATCTTACTTAAAGGCGTTGGAGTTTTGTGTAACTACACTGAACAAAATGTCTGTTTTTATGTTTATAAATCGTATTAACAAGTAACAAACTGTTTTCTAAATTGCTTTTAAAATTCAACATTTGATATTATATTTACCAAATTTTTTTTAAAAAAAATGTATTAAAGCCAGTTATATCAGTATAATATAAACAATAATATCCTTTATTAAATAAAGTGTAGTACATTTATTTTCTATGGAAACGTAATTTTCATATACTCTTATTAATGAAATATATAGGAGGGCCAAAAATTTTTGGGATTAGCTGGAATAGCAACAAACAACTAACTAAGCTTGTTCCAAATTAATATCTGCAAAGCAGGTGAACGACAGTCTTGGCAGAGAACCGTACCAGGTGACATTTCCGAGTAAACACCGGAAATTATTATCAGATTTCTGTTTTAATTTGCGATTGCATTCAACGCCCTCTCTTGATGACCATAATGATAATGTTTATTATTAATTTACTGATATCATTTAGTACATTGTTTACAAATAAGAGCCTTATTTACAGATTGAATCTTGTGGTACATTTAATTGGTGCTTTACAGAGCTGATTTAAATACTGCTATCGACATGTTGCATATTATGTTGCTGTGATTACATATATTTCTTACTCAAGTTGATTTGTAAAACATAACTTAAAAAAAGAGGAAGCTTACTTTTGGAATAAACTTCAGTTGCCTGGCCTCCAGGCCATGCACAATTCTCTTCTGTCGTGCTAAATGTTGATTTAAAGTAAATGGAGATCCTTTTGGTACTCTAAAGATGAACAAATAGATATCTTTAGTATAATTGCATCGAAACATGAAATTAGAATATTAAAAAAATTGATTTGATAGATCACTGGCATTGAGTTTCTTTTTCTATTCATGGTCATATTTTAATCATAAAGATTAACGAGACTATTTTCTTCCAAGAAATGCTTCTGTCATCTCGAAATTGAAGTTGTCTAATGGTATCTCCAAAACTTTCTTGCATATTTTCTAATAAAGATATTATTCCCCTCTACCCGCGTAAATTAATGAACCATGGGTGACGCCATGAATGCCCTGCAGGGCATTGGCGAACTATAGTTATGAAATGTAGAATTTTTATTAAATCTGACATTTGATCTTTGACAGATTTTTTTTGGTCTATTCATCCCTGGCGTGGAACTAGTAATACATGCAACCGAAAAACGAATTGATATTTTGAATACCCGTTTTTTACGGCCAATTGAAGCCAAAATTTGAAAGAAAGCTACAATTGGAGTCACAAGACTACATACCGAATTCCATTAATTTTATTCAACGCATTTCTATATTAATGTATTTACATGCATGTGAAAATACCACGCGATTGACGGTCAACCTTTTAACACATTCGTATCAGAATTTGAAACAAATCTACATTTGACGTGCCAAATCTATGCACTAAATTTTGTTCAATTAGCTCTGAACAAAAGTAAGTTACGTTTTGTAGTTTTCATGTTCACTTGTATTTGGATAAACAGATTTTCTCTAAAGGAATTTCTTTCGAAAAAGAAAATCTCTAAAGATATCTCTTTCTGTCAATTTTCGAAAAAATCTACGAATGTGATGTTTATAACCAAAATTTGATGTGTCTAAAATGTTTTTGAGTTACCTCATTCGCAGACAGACAAGCATAGACATAATTTCAAAAATGTGTTTATGCGACTCAAAAAGGTCTCAAAACAGTGACGGATTCGGAGTTTCAGAGGCCTGAGGCGCAATTTAATTTGAGACCCCCTCCCCTCCAGTTATATTTATAGTACGCACTCCATACATATTTTTCAAGCTCTGTATCCGATTTTTTGTGTTAAAAAACGGGGGGGGGGAGGCAGGTATATAAAAGTGAAAATTGAAAATTAGATTCAATTTTTTCATTATACTTGGCAGTATTTAAAATGATTACGAAGGTCAAGGTGTGTTCTTAAAAACAAGTAGCTGCTATTTCCTACCATAGTTGCGCAATATTTTTCAGAGATACATGCCTAAAATTTCATTATGCATTAAATCAAATATTATAAAATGGAGCTGTTTTTCTATTTTGGGAATAAAAATATTTTGGTTTTGTTTTAAAACGTTAACAGAATCAGCTGATATTTTATTTTGTTTTTTTCAAATTACAAGTTGTTGATTCTTCTGTTCCATTCTCAGATAGCTCATTAATTACTTCGAATTCGCATTTTGCTTTAGGTCACTCATCGGCATTTTCTTCTGCTTATTATGTTTTAATTTGTTCATCTGGCTGTTTAGGTTTGAATTCAATTCCATTTCTCTCTTCAATATCTTTAAATTCCTTTTCAACTTTAGCTAGTTCAGTAATTTTTTTTTCTAGTACGCATTTTGTTTCAGTACGCTCATTTATGTTTTCAAATACGCATTCTTGTTCAATTCGCTCATTAATTTGTTAGAATTCATATTCTACTTCATCTTGCACAACGTTTTTTTTTTCATGTAAATATTCAATTTGAATCTGCTCATATATTCTTTTAAGTACGCATGCTGTATCAAATTGCTCAACTGCTCTTTCTGTCTCATTTTCCATTTTAGCACGTTTTCAAACGTTATAACACATTTATAGAGAATTTTTATGGCGTTCTGTATATTTTTTTTCTTTTCCTTTTGCGATTTAAAGCTCCCGGTTCAAACTTTCTTTTCTGTAGCATGGCTAAAACATTAAAAAAATTAGTCGTATAAAAAATATTAGCTGGACTTTCGACGATTTTAGCGAGTTGAAAAATTTCCCCCTTGAATTAAGAGGAGATAGTAACCATTTTATTTTATCTTTTTGAGCAGTACCAATGTATTCGTATTGTAAATGAGCCTTGTTTTTAACCTTCAAATGTGCCCAAATGTATAAAGCCACGATTACAATATTTTCAAAAATACGAAAATGGAAACGAAAATTTATTAAAAAATTATATGCTTACTAATCTTCACATTGATCAAAGGTCAAACACAGAAATGAATTCCTTTCCACAACACAAATGAAAGTGAATATTTTTCAAACGTGAAGCACTAAATCGCCAACAGGATGTTTTGGAGAAACTAACCTCTTTGAGCAAAGATCTTCTAACCAAGGTATCTAACTAAAATACGTCCTATGCCTTATTATACAAAAACTCGTTCATTGGCTTGAAAGCCATTCCTGTACTTCATAGGGTCCGAGTGTGCAGGAGGGTGTCATATGATATCTATCTCTTTAGTTTCATACAAGATAAACGATGTAAAATGTCTCTCCTCCTTTCTGGCTGACTTTTTGCTCCCTCATTCTCAAAAAAGTTGGTTTTTCAAGGGTATGACACTGCATGATTCTTTGATTGAGATAAATGAACCGATAGTGGCAATAATAGAGTTTAAAAATAAAAAGTTTTATTAAAAATATCCTCTTTTTAAAAATTTAAATTATTATTTTAGAACTAAATTTTAAGGCCCCTTAATTTATGAGGCCCGAAGCGTATGCTTCATGCGCCTGTTTGGAAATCCGCCTCTGTCTCGAAACACAAAAACTCGTTGAAATTTCGAGCTTGAATTTTTTTTCCCGATTACAGTATTTTATATTTCGTAAAAGAGAGAGAGGAAAAAAATGGAAAATTAATAATTCATATTTAAAAAGAAATTCATCTTGAATATTATCAAGTCACAATTTCTAATTTGACGAATTTGAAGGGAAAAAAAGGCAACAGAATCTAAGGTGGCCTCACTACAATTTTAAGAAATCTCGTTAAGGTTCAGGTTTTATGTTTAAGAAACAATGATTTAGAGAAATAAACTTAAAAGCTTGTGAAAATATAATCTTACACAAATCACTAATGTTTATTTGCTTTATTCGCAATTTAATCCTTTTAAAATTAACCTTAGAAAAATTTCATAACTAAAAAGATTTCTTATTACACTTTTGACTCGAAATGATTTTCCGATAAAGTTATTCAACACAAAAAATGCGTAAGTATTTTTCTCTGTTCCTTTCATTCCTTTGCCTAGAATTATATAACTGCTGCTTTAAAGCCAATACGCAGTTATTTAGAAACATGTTGATTCTTAAAGCAGTAATGAAAATAAAGAATGAATAATCAAGATCTACTCACACATTCGTAAAGACTATAAATAAAGGTAAAATAAATTGAGCAAACTGCTGAACGCAGCTAATTTGGCTTCTGGTTTGGATTGCACAAGGTCTGAAAAGAAATATTAAAATGCATTATTTAATTATTAGCGTTAATAATTTTAGACAATTTTTATAAAAATAATTCTTTAGTTAGATCTACAGTCACAATGAAGTGAAAGAAGTTTTTAATAATATCAATTAGTTTAGCAATATCAGTAGTAAGCAATTGCCTTAACTAATGATATTAGATGTAAATTTACAGTTGCCAAGTTTCATCAAATAAGATACTCAAATGCACGGAAATCAACTTCAACTTCTGTAGTGAAAAGTTAGAAAATTTAATTTTTTTTATATCCCCCATAAAGAAAAAGTGTCAGTAAGTAAAACGTATCTCCAAAATTTGGTACATGGCACAATTTTTCATGCTTATACATGTGAATTTTAAAAGGTGAATTTATTGACTTCAACCATTTTTTCATAATTCTGACAGATGTTTGAGCAAGATTTTCATAGCAATTTTCAAAGATAGTAAACAAAATGTAAAAGATTATTAGAAGGGTAAAATGAGAAGATAATAACTTATTTATTAACTTTCATTTAATTAAAAAATAATGAGATAATACAATTCAAAGTGCATAAATAGTTGTTCATACTGATCCCTTCGTTACCACAATGTTAAATTTTGTTGACAATATATGTGCATGTGCGATCAAGACTTAAGATAGGTCGTGATTTAAAAAAAAAAAAAACTTTCTAACAATTTGACTTAAAGATAGGCTTTCTGAATTCGGCAGCAAAAACTAAAGCTAATTAATCCCTTGGTTGCCCATTAAAACTGAATGTATTGATCATGATACAGAATACTTTTTGTGAGACGTGGGGTTTCTTTTAGCGATCATATCCAGTTTTAGTCCCAAAATTTTACTAACAGCTAGAAATAGGACACATAAAACAAAATTACGAAAAGCACACAATACTATTCCATCATCTATCAATTTGGTCAGTCTTAGAACCAGACTGATCTCAACTTTCTCGCTTCATCTGGCCTCCATTCCGACTGGCATCCTCCTTCTTCGTTCGTCGGTCCCGGAGTACCTCTGTTTTATCCCTCGGAATTAGCCTCTTCAAATGCCTCCTTCGTTCAGCAACATTTATTGTAAGACTCAAGAATATCAGGGCAGTCCTGACTTCCGTTTTGCTCTTTTTAAAGCATAAAAGAGATGTTACGATTTCGTAAACGTAATTTTAGAACGAAAATTTTTTCATGGTCATTCTATTTCAGAACAGAGAATAAGAAAATTTGGTTTTGTTTAGCTTAGTTCAATTATATTCAGTCAAACAGTATTGATATCAGGGGGTAGACCTCAGAGTTTTGAACCATGGTCAGAAGAAGATGGTGTAATGACTTGATCCTGGTAGATCAAATAAACGGGTAGCGTTTAAACACAAATGTTTTATTTACAGACAATATACAATAAAAAACAACAACTCGTCCTCATATAGATTAATATGCGATTAATATGCGTGGAACTGTTAATCCAGATGTAAATACATCTGGATTAACAGTTCCACAACTAATACCAAAAAACTAACAGGCTGTTAGCGTATCCGGCTACTGCAGGTAGCTCAAGAGATCTACGGATTTACTCCGGTAGATCTTTAATCAAGAAACTCGAGATCACGTGGTATCTCGTCAGCTCCTCATATCTCAGCTCTTCTCGTCTAGTCCTCGGATCAGCTCGACTCGTCTAGTCCTTTCAAAACCTTCCATTTTAACCTCGGTCAAACTCCGCCTCTCAGGTTCGCATTGGTGCACTAGAGATGCCGATCATCCAATAATTCTTCGGAAATATTCCCAGTGGTCATCAGTTGACCGTGGGAATGTTTGCTAATCGTCCACCCTCTTATCAGACCCTCCACAATAGGGAAATATTCACATCTGGAGGTTTTAGCATTCCTTTCTTCAAAGGGCCGTAAAACGAATGTGTGGTTCATTATCTGAACTTTATTCAATTTCGGGTGGTCCCATTGGAGAAATAGTTATGTCTGGGAGTTTGACACAGTCTCCTTCTTGAAAGGGCCGTAAACCGCATAGCTGGTCTATTATCTAGACTCTATTCACATCCAGATGGTAACACTAAAGGGGAGAATTCACAAAGGCCAACAAAGGAAGGAATCGTCCCACAGCTGACCAGATGTAATAATGTTCAAACATGTGTCTCTTAGAAAGGGAGGGGAGTTTTACAAATTTTTTACAATGGCATCTGAACTGACAGACCATTCTCTACTTTTCGTTTCCGCATCAACAGGAGGACATTTGGCCCCAACGAATTTAAATTGGACCAGACTCACTCGACGATTTGTCAGACTCCAAAACCAAAGCTGCACCATCAGTTCACTGTGACCCAAAATTACGAGTACCATAGCACAATAATGTTATACATATAATAAAAACTAAAAACTTCACAATACATGAAAGAATTAAGATTAAAATAGGAAATAATTATTATATGGAAATGGTTTCCTTATCAATATGGTTATAAATAGGAATAAGGCTTTCTCTTCCACAATAGTTCTTTGACGGATAAATTAGTTCCTACGCATATTTATGAATATTTTGCAACCGATGACTTTTCAACCAACAAAAAGGGCAACTATTGTTTAGGGATAGCGTAGGTTTAGAGGATCGCAGAATAACAAATCTTAAACGCAATATTCCATCAGAAATTAACAGGATATATATATATATATATATATATATATATATATATATATATATATAATATAAGATGAATAAAAAACAGATATGTAAGTGAAAAAAGGAGAAATCCGGCGTGATGACTTTCTCAAGGGTCACCATCAAGCAAGGATTCCAATAAAAAGTGGATTTTTTTTTCTGTAAAGAGTTAGACTATTGTCCAAAAAATTAACTCTTTTATGACCCGAAAAATTTCAAATTTTAAAGTAAAAGAGAGGCATCAATTTTTAGCACAAAAAAAAACAAATGGCAATTAGGAAAAAAACTCACAAATAAATTAGCTTAATTTAAATCAAGATAATTATATAATATTTTCATTTAAATATTCCACAAATAAAGACATACAGACATAACAAAAAATAAAAAAATATTATAACTAAAAATAACTGGCTGGAATTATGCAAATTTAATATTTCTGAAAATTACATTTTTAATGGAATTAATTTTTTTAAATAAATAAAAGGTATTCCAATGGGAACGTCTTTTTCAAGTGCCCTAGCAAACATTTTTTTTTACATTACTACGAGAAAAAAATCATTTAGCTTAACTTAATTAACGGATGGAGGTACATTGATGAACTCCTGCTAATTAACATAGAGAATACGAATATAATAACAAACTGCTATCCAAAAGAATTAATTCTAAATAAAACAAATGAAAAACTAACCGAAGCTAATTATCTTGATTTAAAAATTAAAATTGCTAGCGGTAAAACACTGGTGGGATTATATGACAAAAGAGACGAATTCAATTTTAAAATAATAAAACTTTGCAATTATAATTCTAATTTAAACTCAAAATTTTTTTAAAATATTATCTTTTCACAATTTAACAGAATAAAAAATATTTGTAATAATAAAAGATCTTATATAGAAGCTACAGATTGTTTTTTAAAAAATCTAGCCAATAATGAATTCCCAAGAAATTACTGTAATATTGAAATTTTAATTAAAGAAGGTTTAGATCTCTTCGACTAACCCACTAGTAGGCACATAATTTTTACAATAAATTTACAATTTTTAAGAAGATAATTTTTCAATTCCCCGGGGTCCGCTATGTACTTGCTTCGGCGTTAAAATCTACACTTACATCCAATTTCAATAGGACTTTCCCGTGCTTCTAAAAATCAGAGGGAAATACAATTAACTTTATTTTATTAAAAATCTTCTCCCTATGTTTGCCTTTTATCCATGAGATTGTAAACATAGAAAAACTTAAAATATTTTGAATTAAAAATGCCCGAAATCGAATAATCTACGCACTCCTTAGCCAAATCTTCGGTCTTCGTCTCGAGGGTGTGTTTCGACAAGCTAAGCTAATCTCTGATTGGCCCAGACGGCTCTTTTCCAGTATCTCCTTCCTCATTTGGCACTCGCCTCAATCTCTTCCAGTATGTTTCATTTTCTCTTTGGCACTGCTTGGGCGCACACCTCTAAGGGTATGTTCTAAACTTCTTATTTTATTACTTGTTCTTTTACTAATATTGGTTTGTTTTTTATTGTATTTAGTATTTTGTTATATATTTTTTCTTCAATCTAGAATTTTATTTGTGAGTTTTTTTTTCTAATTGTCATTTTTTTGTGTGCTAAAAATTGATGCTTCTCTTTTACTTTAAAATTTGGAATTTTTCGGGGTCATAAAAGAGTTAATTTTTTGTACAATAGTCTAACTATTTACAGAAAAAAAATTCCACTTTTTATTGGAATCCTTGCTTGATGGTGACCCTTGAGAAAGTCATCAGGCCGGATTTCTCCTTTTTTTCACTTACATATCTGTTTTTTATTCATCTTAGTTCCACTATGTCTTTAGGAATAGCAGCATACGCGCTCTCTTAATACATTTGTGTATCTTTCTTATTAATAATGAAAATGGCAATTTATTATATATACCTCTTTTAAAATTGTTTCTTATATATATATATATATATATATATATAAAGTGCAAACACGGATAACGTCCTCATCCTCAGTTTGTGATTCAAAATTTAGCCAGATTTTTTCCTAAGCAGTATCATTTGAAATGATGCACTGGACTTAAACAATCCTCAATCTCTCTGACTTGATCCGTATGTTCCGAATATGAATAAGATCAATATAGTCACGGAATTTTTAATTTTATTTGTAAAAACAGATTGAATTATTCAATTGATGAAATCCTTTCAAAATTTGCACATTTAAAATTATTATGAAGAAAATTATTTCTGACAGTCTGTGCTGCAAAAATTTTACTTTAAAAATTTCTACGATATAAAAGAACTATAAAATATTGAGAAAAGAAACTCCTCGATTTATCAAAACCATTTGTTCCAAATAACTTTCAATATGATTAGCAAAATCAAATGATTTGAATATTATTGCCTGCGCATGGCATACCGAAACGAACTAAATGTTTTTTTAGGTGGAGGCGAAGAAAATGTACAACTGTGTTTTATTTATTTGATCTGCAAAAATTGTCTACTCGAATGCATTATGATTAAAATGAACTTAATGTCAAATTTCCGAATATTTCGGTCGGATTTTTTTAATTTCAAATTTGTTTGCAAATCCGTGAGATCCAACAATCCTCCCTCCCCCCTTATTTTTTCGTTGGCTAACTGACTGACAAATTACCAATTTTTAGCTAACATGAGATAAAGAAAAAGGAGAGCCCGCTTTCACAAGAAGCATTAAGCCTGCACACCCAAAATTGATGTATCATTGATCCCCCCTTGAGGATGGCATTGATTTGTAGATATTTTTATGTATCATCATTTCCTGTCGTCCATTTTCATTTGAACATTTCATTCTCAAGGGATTCCCTTTTTGCTAAATTTCTGAAGTTACCAGCTTCAAATTATTTAGCGAATATTTTTAAAGCGTAGAGACAGACAAATGCAGTTTTTAACCCTTTGGCTGCTACTGGGACATATACATTCAACTAACCTTTCAAAATTAATGTAAATCATTCTAAAGAAAAGTAGTTTTATAGGGTGGGGAGACTGTATTTGGCCCTCATGTCCCTGAGAATGAAAAAAATTTAACAGATTTGTCTAATACAGAAGCTAGTATCTTCGTTTTCTATGCGAGTGCAGAAAAGAGTTTTTAAAAATCCATAGTCAAAAAATTAAAAATACTTTTTTCAGCTATGATAAATATTTATTCATTACTATTTTTAAATGATTCAAGGTGAATTCATTCTACATTTTTCTACTTTTTTAAAAAGTAATGGAATTTATATAAAAAAAATAATGAAATTATAATTTCAGCTTTGTGGCTTGCCATTTTCTTGTTCCCTTGATATTTTTTAATAAAAAAAAGCATTTACAAATTCTTATTTAAAAACTTCTATAGTAAATAAGGGATCTATAATTATTTGAATTCTCCCATTTAAAATTTTCTGAAAACACACTGAACAATAAAAAAATATCTTGAGACATCATTTTTAGGATTTATTTACAACATAGAAAGGAAAATTAAAAATTTGCACTTCGTGTAAAAGCGTTCATCAAAATATGTTATATTTTATTAATATTAACACCAAAATTTGTTATTTTGGAACAAAAATCTCGTAAACTGTATTTATTATTCAATCGAGGAAGAATTACTGTCAAATAATGGTGGAGTTTTTATTAAAGTGAACTCGGTTAAATGAATACTAACATTTATTAAAACCAAACAGTTGACAGCTAAAATCACTGATTTAACATTTATTCTGCCTTACTATTTTTTTTAATTCGTTAGTTTTCCTCCCATTCCCTCATACTAGATTATGAACCATTTTCCTTCCTATTTCTGTTTTTAAAAATGGAATTTTATCTTGGGGGGGGCTACCTGATAAGTGTTTAATTTAGCGAATTACATTTCAATAATGAACATCTTTAAAAATTTCGAAAGTCTAGAAAATTTAAAATTTTAGTCTCATTAAATGCAGATACGTTTTATAATCAATGCGTGTTGTGTCTAACAAGTTTGTGTAATGCACGACGCCTTTATATTTATAATATTCAAATCTTAGATAGTATCGAAACATTTTCTATTTCGTTTTTAATCCTTTTAAATTGGCCGCTGTAGATTTTGGCCTAACCATGTAAGATCAGATTAATAAAATTTTAAAGTAATAACTTCTCTATTGCTGCAGTCATGGATGTTTATGAAAATGCACAGAATTTTTATTTTATGTTTTGTTTCATGATTAAAAGTGGTCGATATACACTAAAGTGACAAAAATCATGGGATGACTGTTAATATCGTGTCGGTCCTCCTTTTGCCCGGCGAAGTGCAACAACTCGACGTGTCATGGAGTCCACAAGTCGTTGGAAGTCCTCTGCAGGAGTATTGAGCCATGCTGTCTGTATAGACGTCCATAATTGTGAAAGTTTGGATGGGGCAGAGTTTGGGCACGAACGGACCTTTCGATGATGTCCCATAAATGCTCGATGGGATTCATATCGGGCGATCTAGGTGGCCAGATCATGCGCTGGTATTGTCCGGAATGTTCTTCAAACCAATCGCAAACAGTTCTGGCCCGGTGACATGGCGCATTGTCATCCATAAAAATCCCATCGTTGTGTGGGTACGTGAAGTCCACGAATGGCTGCAAGTGATCTGCAAGCAGCTGAACATAACCATTTCCAGTCAATGATCGGCTCAGTTGCGCCAGAGGACCGAGTCCATGCCATGTAAAAAAGCCCACACCATTATGCAGCCACCACCAGCTTGAACAGTGCCTTGCTGACAGTTTAGGTCCATGGCTTCGTGGGGTCTGCGCCACACTCGAGCTCTACCATCAGCTCGTAACAACTGAAATCGTGACTCATCTGACCACGCCACGGTTTTCCACTGGTCTAGGGACCAGTCGATATGCTCACGAGCCCAGGAGAGTCCCTGCAGGCGATGTCGTGCTGTCAGTAAAGGCACTCGAGTCGGTCTTCTGCTGTCATAGCCCAAGGAAGACAAATTTCGCCGCACAGTCCTATCGGACACGTCCCTCGTACGTCCCACATTGATTCCTGCAGTTATTTGACGAAGTGTTGCGTGTCTATTAAGATTGACCATTCTACACAGACGTCGGCGGTCTCGGTCGTTAAGTGCAGGTGGTCGTCCACTGCGCTGTCCATGATGGGATGGGATGCATGAAATTTCATACTCTCGGCATACTCTTGATACTGTGGATCTCGGAATGTTGAATTCACTAACGATATCCGCAATGGAATGCCCCATGCGTCTAGCTCCAACTAACATTCCACGTTCAAAGTCTGTTAATTCTCGTCGTGCCGCCATAAATCACGAAAAACCTGTTCACATGAATAACGTGAACACAAATGAAAGCTCTGGAAAACGAACTGCGCATTTATACTTTTTCGCTGCGATACTACTGTCATCTGTATATTTGCATATTGCTATCCCATGACTTTTGTCACTTCAGTGTATATGTAATAGGTTTCTGAGGAAGGGTTAAGAATTTATTTCTTTTCTTTATCTGATGTGATGTGATGAAAAGTAGCAAAACTTGAACCGACTGATTTGTATTACTAGAAATGCTTGAGAATTATGAGATGAAAGCAGATGAAACAAATAAATAAATCCAAAAATGGTTGTACAGAAAATCTCGTACATAGACGAAAGGGGAAACCAAGAGTCATAACACAATAAGTATCAAATATGTTCTTATAACTTTTTTAAAAAACTTGAATAAATAAAAAAATAAATTAATGTATTTGTCAAGAATAATTTTTCACTTTCAAAATTTGAATGTTTGTACACTATTATGTCCATCCCATTTAGAAAATACACAAATATCTCTGTCATGTTATAACTTTATATTTTAAAAAGAATTCAAATAAAAAAATGAAAATAAAGGCAGACAACTTTATAAGAACTTATAAAAAGATGAATTTAAAAATTCAATTCCCGTTCCTTTCTAATCACATACAAGGGGACTTCCGAATAATTTAACGCCTGTTGCTTCAAGATGTCAAAATCTACCCCTGAAGAGGGCAGTATGCTTTGACATAAGCAAAAATGGATGAAAACGAACAATTTTATTTCCAAAACATAGGTATATATTCGATTAAAATAGTGTTATTGGATGTATTGTTCAGTCCAATAAATATTTAAGGGGCTAAAAAGAAAAATTACATCTTAATGACTTCTCAAAATGACCTTGTAATGAGATCTTCTTTCTTTCTTTAGATAGCTTTGAAATGTTCCAGGTGTCTTAATTTTTGAAACAAATTCATTAAATAAAGATGACTGGGAAACATTAATAGAATTAGGCATTTGATGTTTGTTAACTGTTCATTTCAGTTTCTAAAAGCCCAAAATTCCTCTGAAAATTCAGTGATATTTCTAACAAATGAGCATTCAATTAGAATTACAAAATCATTCTTTGTTTTGTATCAAATAAATTGACATTGGGTAATAAAAAAAATAACTCTCATGGAATATCTGGACATTTTTAAAAATTATATATCTTTTAAATGTTTGGTAAAGAATATACGTTTTAAAATATCTTTTAAAGAAATTTAAAGTATTTATATTTTGCTACATAGGCATAAAATATTTCATAACTCTGACTGAATAACTCCCAAAAATGTCTAATCGAATCCATTGTCCCCTTAATGCAAAAAGAAAAAATATATACTCATTTATTTATAATTTTAGGCATTTTAGTAGAAAGAAAAGTCTTTAGAGATGAATTTGCGTGCTTAATAAATAATGCTTTAGAAAACTAAATTAATTATAAATAGTAATCATATATAAAAGCGTTGGTGGGGCAAGATGTTTTTTCAGTGGTGTCTATACCATTTTCGTATGTTGTATTTTTCTTTGCAGATTGATGGAGATGGTACAGACTTATGAAAAATAGAATAAACGAGAAGATTTGACTCTGAAATCGATATAAATCCTAATGATTGCCAGTTCAGTTTTAAAATGTTTTTACTGTGATTATTTATGCTAGCAATCTATTAAGGTGCGAATTCAGGGTTGTAAATGAAGCTGTATGTGCACGAAACGAAGATGGCGTATCGGCTCGTTAACTTATTTTTTATTATCATTAATTTTCATTTCTTTTTTGTTAAAAAAACAGTTTAGACAACTTTGCTTACTAATTCTTTTATTTCTTCTAAAATTTATCTCAACCTGGAGGAATTTTCGTTTTTTAACCGAAAAAAAATTTTTTATTGAACAAAAACAGAAAATAACTTTATTTTTAAATTTTTTTAACATCTTAATTAAACAAAAAAATTACAGCCATAACTGATCATTTTGCAAATCTGAAAGCACTAAGAACCTTGTTTGGCTCCACTCACAATAACCATTGAATACTTAAATGTCTATTAAATTAAACAAATTGTAATTTTATTTGATCAAATACCGATACATATCAATCAAAATTTTTACAAACAAATAAATAAATGCATTTTGTAAAATGCTGATGTGCGCGACACCGTCAAAAGCAATGAAATAAAAAGCACAATGCTGGTTGTTTTTTTTCAGTAGGAATTCATCAGAGATTGAATGTAACTTATACTTTAGTGAAACGACTAGCTCCAATATATTTTTAAAATATATTTTGCATCTTGTAAGAGGAAAACCGCAGGCTAGTGGTTTAGATTAATATTCTGCTTTTTTAAGCAACTCTAGTGCTATTTAGGAACAGATCTCGTAATTCTGAGCCGCGGTCAGATGAAGATGACAACATCTGATTTGTCACTTCCTTTTTCCAAACTTCTGCACCACATTAGTAGGAGTCACTTGGCCCCAATGGAATTAACGGGCACCTGATCCGCTTTCACGAAAATTCTTCTAAGAAATCGGTATTTGAACCTGAAATTCTTCTATGTGAACCTCAGACCTTACCTTGGCTTGTAAGATAGTGAGTGGATCGTTTATTGTGAAATGATACACAGTGACGCAAGTCACTCGATGCCAAGGTCACGCGACGAAGGTAGCATCATCTGAAGGTACACATGTCTAACCCTGCGATACAATAAACTATACTTTAGTGTCACTTAAATTTCTCTAAAGTAAGATGTGCAACAAATTTCAAAATTAATTTTATACAGTGTATTTGTTACGCATCGTATGAGTATGAATGTAATACCATTATCTTCATCTTGTGACTATTAATGTTAGGTAAATTGACAACATCATTTACGCCTACAAAATCATTAGAAAGTTTCATTTTGGTTGGAAGTAGACGGCTAGGAAAAATTTATTTCAGATGGTATATATTAATGTTAGAGGATAATTCCTAAATTGTCGATAAAACGAAAGGAAAAATCAAATATACGGAAACAAAAATCGTAAGAAAAATTAGGTTTGAAAATGATATGTCAAAACGTTTGAGAGCATTAATATGAAAAGACGAAGTAGCTCACTTCGTTTGCTTTCAGTGGATTCCCAAGCAGCTTCGTCTCAATACTCTTTGGTGCGGCAGATCTAACAATAAATGTTCTCTTCGTGGAAACACAAATATCCAGCGTTCTGCTCGAGGACTTGGGGCTGCGACTCTAATCCTCCGATACGCATCTTATACATAGTAATCAAGTCGGAAGAGTTTTCGAACTAACGTGATTATTCAAGGTAGTTTTGAATAGTTGTTTTAATTAAACCATCGCGGGTATTATAGGAGTGTTAGGGCTTCCTAAAGAAACCCCCACTAAATTTCTCCTCCATAGTTATTTTTTAAAATTTGCAGTTTATGCTGAAGACGTTTGCTGCTTTCATTGAACTTTGTTTTGTTTCTCATATCTGATTGTTTCTTTCAGTTTGGAACTCTTTAGTTATCTGTTAAGGTAAAAAGTTTTGTTACGAATAGGAAATACGTATATTCCTTACCTTTTGATCCTGATATATCGTATAGCATCGTTTGGCTTGCATCTCAAGGAGTACACTAAGTAACAAGCAATGAGAACACCAGTCCTGCCTAAGCCAGCATGGCAATGAACGGCTACCTAATGATAAATGCGGTATTTGAAAGATATGGGAAATTGCAAGTATTTGTTACTCATTAATGAAACAAGTAGTTCTTACTTTGCCTTCGCTGAGGGCAAATGCCATTACTTTCACCATGTCGAGCACATTGGTTTCAGAGGCTGTGCCATAGTCTTTCCTGGATGATGTAGTGAAGAAAAAGTTTTATTAGAAATTGTCTTAAAATCGTGATCTCTGATAAAAAATTGTAATAAGTTATCTCACTTCCCAAAATTGAGTTTCCCCATTCCTAAAGTTCGTTCGTTATTTTGCTATATTTATATTTAAAAAATGCCGAATCCAAAATGTGTAGCATGTTTGATCATATAAAGCAATTAAGATAATTTTTGTGAAACTTTAAGATTCGCGATATCAAGAAAAATAACTAGTTGTTGTCAAGTAAATCTGAAAAAGGTGATTCATAACATTTTACAATCCGAGTATCGAATTTATGCATTGTTAATTCATAAATTGATAGTCATTTACCTTCCGAAATATGATCTCCATAGCTTTTAAGAATACTATGTTTGCAAACTGTAGATGCTCGCTAAAATATATAGATTTTAAAGATGTTCATTTTTTAATATGGGGTATCTACTTTAAGCAGATATTTCGTGTTCTTTTCCAATTCTAGCTAAAATGTTGTTGCTAGCACCAAATGACTGACGTGTATCCATCACATCTTTTGTCTAATTAAATAGCATCTTTAACTATTGCTAAGAAAAAAAACCATAGACAGCAGCTCTTATACACCTTGAAGGCATAAGGAAGAAACTCAATGATCGGACTGCAGACAGCATTGGTGGTAAAAAAGTTTGGGTCCTAATTGCCGATACCAACCACGGTGGAGGCATTGAAAGGGAATAGCTTTTCCCACATTATCTGTGCACCAGGGCTTTTGGAATCTACCAACACATTGGAAGTTTCCCATCTTAATGTCTAAGATATCCCAATAGGATAGATAAAAGATAATCTAAATTCGATAGAAAGTACGAATCAGCATGAATCATTACAGTGAATAGTTGAGTCAGTCTTCGCAATTTTCAAATGAGGTTGGACCTATAAATGACCAAAAATTGTAGATTCATTTATTAAATTACTCTGCATGCAAAAAAAAAAATCAATCCGCTTGGATTATTTAATTATTTCTATTAATGGAATTGAATCATTTTATTTGGATATCTCAATGGATTATTTAATTTCTTTCTCTTCCTCTAATTATTTCCCAAATTAGAACCGTCTTTAATCAGTTATTTGAATATTTTCAGACCTTATAACACGGTACATTATATAGAAGCCAAATATGAAGTGAAATTTAAAAGTAATGTATATGATGTTTAGTGAGATCGTATCACAAGTGTGTCATGTACAGAAATCAAATTTCAAATAGTTAGAAATAATATCGACCAGAAATATATTCCAACTACACAAAAGCTGTTTTTTAGGTTTTGTGCTGAAGAGTCGTAGGGTAGTTAAGGGAACTGCAAAGGGGGCCATTTATCTTAACTCTTGATGAACACCTTGGAAAATTACGTAATACTTAACCTAATATGTTAGTAATAAATAAAAAATTTTGATTAATAAATGGAGCCATATGTTATTGAAATCTTCTAGAATTTATAATCATTTTGAAAAGAAAAAAAATACCAAACATGAAAAACAAATATAACTTCAGTAAAAAAAATGTCGAAGATTCATCGTTTAGCAAAAATTGAAGTAAAGAGTATCATTTCTTTTTCTACAATTATTTCATTTCTTTTGATTAGTAAAAATGTCTCTCATTTGTAGTACAACGCATATTTCTAACAGCCCTTGAAGGGGGATCGACCTGACATCAGTGTAGAGGGAGTTCCGCCCCACCCCCCATCGGGGATGCGATGACTTGTTTACTTACGTGAAAACCATTCCACCCTATATCTAAGGGTTCTGTGTCACTTGCGCTCAGTCTCATTAGTGCTAACTCATTAGAGGGTGTCATTTGCGCTCAAGCCTTTAAAAGGGTACCCCATTGTAACTTTTATCTTTGTATGTAAAATTTGGCGATTTTACAATGTGCGCCATATGGTAATCAATTACTGTCAAAGTGAGAATGATACTCCATATAACTGATAACTTTAAAAGGCTGTCGTGAGAAAAATGCTAATGACCGTTACCGCGTTTCAAACGATTGATAGAAATAATAAGTAGAATGAGCGAAATTTGCTTTAAAAATTTATTATGATGGAACATGTTCATCATTTTTCTACACCGAAGACATTTATCAAAATTATAATTTTGATGCACATAATACAAATTTAATCTATTAAAGGGAATTATAATTTTTAGTTTTAGGGGGATTTAATCTTTATATGTCTTAAAGCTTAATTTTATTTAACAAAATGAAAAAAAAATAAGTAAAAAGTTTTTGTTTAATTCAAATTTAAATGGATATCAATATTGTTTAGCTCTTTCAATATGTATGTATGCTTATATGTATGTATATTCTACTAACGGATACTTGAAATAAGCTAATGTATTTTTTACGTTAAAGCTGTTCTTATAAGTTATCTTTTTTTCCCCAAAATAATAAGCGCTTCGGCTAAAGCAAATTATAAGAATCATATTTAAAATTTCTTAAAACAGCTGATGGTTAATTCTCAGGTGGGAAAAACATTTTCAAATCGAAATTGTTGATAATTATTGAAATTCCTTCAAATCTGAAATACATTACTTCATTTCCTAGCCCATTTCCTGTCAGATTTAACTATACAGAATCTAATTTAAAAGTTAATATGTCTAAATACAGCATCTAAATGCACTACATTAAAACGCTTATTTTTCAGATACAGCATCACATGTTAAAGTTTTATGCGCAAATAAAGTAGTAAATTTCTTTCTAATTTTCTTAAAAGCGCTACCGGTGATTTAATACCAATTTTCAATTTATCCTAGATCCAAGCATGAAAGAAAGCTAGAAATTAAATACGTTACTTTATATTTTATTCATTCTTTTCTTTCTTTTTTTGTCCATGGATTTCTTGCCAAAAGTACTGATTCATGTAAATTGAACCTTTATTGTAACCGAAATTGAAACTACAATAATAAATGTTTAAATATTAAGGCTTTCTTAATTCTTTCTTTCAAGATAAGATTAATTTCATTGCTATGTCAGTAAGGTTTCTGAAGTCTCCTTTTTTTCTAAAAAATTATTACATCGTTGGACTTAGGAATAAATTATTTTCTTTTTTAAATGCTGCATCCAGACATACTTCCAATTACAAAATTTCATTAAATAAGGTAGGCAATCGAACAAAAATTGCAAAAAAATTATATGTTCATTATAATTTCAAATGTGAATTATATAATTTTAGTTTTATTTTCATTTATACGTACAAAATTTCACACATCTATCCAGAAAATTTGCAGATATGCTTAGTTGCTTAGTTTTAAATTTCAAAGGACTGGCTATGTGTGTGTGTGTGTCCAGTCCTTTGAAATTTAAAACTAAGTTAATGATGTGTTATATATATATATATAACATTATCATTCTCTCTCTCTTATTTTGTATGCAATCGTAATGCATCCCCCGTTTTTGCATATAATAACGTTTTTAATGGTTGAAATTAGGAGGACCCTTACTTCAACCGGACAGAACTGGTGAGAATTAATCGTCATATATATGATGAAAAGAATTTTTTATTTTCTCTATTTTTTAGGCTACTGTTTTGCTGGATTAGAAACAATCAATCCAGAGATCAGAATTCCAAAATTAACTGTGTAGAGAATATTACAACTTTGATAACTAGTATACTCATACAGAACACACAATCGGCATCTTATATCAAACAAATAGACCCTTTCTTAAGCAAAATAAAATAATCCTTTTCCGAAAAATGTTGTTTTGAAAAGAAAAATGTAGCTTTCATCTAGATAGAAGCATTAATTTCACATTTAGCAAAAATTTCACATTTTGAAAAAGGAAAACAATTCTTCTTGCAAGAAATTCCTCATCACTTGCAATTTTCTATTCTTATTCTGCATGTTTCTGTTTTTAAAAGCTCTTGAGTAGGTCCCATTTTCAGCATAAGTGGGCGGTGTGGTAAAGATAAATTCAGTTAATTTTTAATGACATTATACCTGAACTAAGAAATGAATTAACATTATCAGTGGATATTTGATAAATCTTTGTTGATTTATTCAAAACGCCAGTCCTTATACCATATGAACTCCATCACATATGTCCGAGTGTTATTAAGATAATGCAATTCTGTATAGGTGTCGAAGGTGTTAATTTGGAACAAATTTTTTAGCCCTTTAATTAGTACAATACCAGGCTATTTTTTAAAATTATTTAAAGGTAATAAATATGTTATAGACTTTAGCGAAGCAGAAATAGAATTTAAACAGCTTTAAATTAATAATGATGTTAGGTTATTCTTTTTTAGGAGGGATAGGAGGTTCCCCCAAAGAGGTTTAAATTAGAATTAAATTTTTTTCCTTAATTTAATGTTTAGATAAAGAGCTCTATCGTTACTCTCAGAAAGCAGTTATAATCATTATCATAAATTGGAGTTGGAAACAACTAAAGCGAAAACATAATAATTAATATCAAAAGACACCAACCAATATGTGTGCTTTTAGTATATTTTGAGGAAAAAACGAATAAAAACAAAAATGCAAAGTTCATAAAATATCAAACGAGTTTAGATTTTATATGCTGAAATGAACTTGAAAATCAAAACGTATTTTGTATTATTGAGCTTAAAGAGATTAGTGATGTATTTTGGGGAACCATTTTCTTTCATTGAATCGATGAAACAATTTTAATAAACTATGTTTTATTCTACTTTAAAGTATATTCCTCAGAAAGGTAAAGTTCTATTTAGATTATTTAAATATGCCAATTTTTTCTTATTTATGCTATTTGGAAAATACTCCTATTAAAGTAAGCAATATCAAACAATTTTTTTCTTATCGTAATAATCATAACGTCAAAGTAAACAAAAATCTATAGAATGATAACTGTGAGGAAAGCACAAAATAATTCTATTTACTGACCAATTATT
>JAOUZG010036559.1:1459187-1478142 GCA_026289955.1 Argiope argentata
TATATATATATATATATATATATATATATATATATATATATATATTTGTTAAGTGATAAAGTTGTATCACTAAAAAATAAAGCTGAAGTCATAACTTATGTTTTGTCATGGCCTCAAAATTTAATTCCCTGAGTATTAGATACCATTCTATTTAAGATATGGTTTTCAAATTTCGCGTCTGAAAATATCCCTTTTAGACATCCTTATTCTTTATCTTTTTCAATTTCTACTATTAGCTCCCATTATATCTTGTTCTATCATCTAGATTTATATATTTTTTTGCTCTTCATTTTCTCACTAAATTTAATCTAACCCCTAATCTAAAATAAACTATCAAAAATTTACCTAGCGTTCTTAAAGAAAATTTATCAGTTTTACCGTGAGAAAAAAAGCAAATATTTCGAAGATAAGGATCCTTAATTATCTCACTTAATCTTATCAATGCCAGAAACGTGCATTCTTTACAGCCCCTCTAGATGCACGCCAAGTTTTCCTGCCAAAGGTGATTAAATCCCAGTAAACCTACCATGTTAGCGCAAATGACACCCTCTAATGTTTTAGGGATAATGAGACTGAGCGCAAGTGACACAATCCCATATCTAAGATTCCCCTTCCCCATTGGATACAATTGATAATGGAAGCTTTTTGAATGCAAAAGAATAGATATGTATTGTTTTTATCAGATTATAATAAAATATGAATATGTAAATTATAAAAATCAAATGCTTGTTTTGCTGCAACAGTCAGTACATATTTTTAGTTCAAGCCAGAAAACGAGGTGACATAATGCAAGCACCAATAGCTGATTCATATTCAAAGTGTAATTTGTAAAATTTGAATATCCTTGAAAGAGTGTTCATAAAGATCATGAACAGTAAAAATAGTTGTAATTTTATAAGTATATGTGATGTAAAATGTGTGAATAAACTTTAGGAAAAAAAAAAGAAATATTTTTTCTCTTTTTCTTTAGAATCTTTAATTATAGAGATATAACGTCAAAAGGATTTTTCCCTTGGTCTCAAAATAAATAAATAAAATAAAAAATAAATAAAAGTAAAAATATTCTTTGGATAGCCTTTATTTATTTTTTCATTCATTTGGATATGCATCTCTTAAGCAACGTTTCGTTCTTGTAATATGTTCTGAAGCTTCTTTAGACAATAGTTGAAGATTTTAGCTCAAATAACACAATTTACTTTGAGTTTTATACTAAAAATACACCATTTCACTGTACTTTACTGAAATTTTTTTCACTTCAAAACTCAATATATTAAAAAAGTACTTCTCTGTAATAATTTATAATGAAAAACATTCAGCTTTCACTTTTTATACTGAAAAATATTTTACACGGAGGGAAGTATTTTTTAATAAATAATGAAATAAATAGAATTTCTAAAGGGAGGGCAATAAACAATACAACAAGTTTTCTAAACCTATTAAAATTTTCCTCTGTCACATATATTTATGAAGTAGCGACTCATTTATATTGAAAGCTTACTGTTTGGACATCTCGGGGATAATTAGTAAAGGAATAGTAGAAAAGGACAGAACATGTGCGTTTGTGCATTGCTTTTAAATATTGAAATCACTTACCATCTGAAGTTATAGAAGAAAACTGTAAAGAAAAAAAAAATTTTGTTTATAATGACTAAGTTAAAAAGGATGACCATAATTTTTACATAAAATCTTTTCAAAAATTTTGTCCGATAATGATAGGCCATCTGATTAAGAAGTCACTTACTGTCATTATCCATAAACAGCTGAGGATTATACGAAAAACCTGATGCATCTAAAGGATTCCCACAGTATGGATGTTCACCGGGCATTTGAAGATTTATAATGGAAGATATTCCTTTGCTATGAAAATGAATAAAATTTAGAAACTTATGACGAATTTCTCAATAGAAAAAATTAGTCATAACCTAACAAATAAGACAAAAATAACTTTGGAAGACATTGACGTATTTAGCTTATATTTGCAATGCTATATACATAACATTGCGCATTATTTGCATTGCCTCTAACTCATTATTTGCAAAGTGAAATATAACAAAATTCATCGCACGACATAGTAGGAATGAAGATTTGGTCGATTTCTAAGAAAAAATATATAGTGCTAAAATTAACCACTAAAGGAAATTTTGGAATTACTTGCTATATCAATCCATAAAATTCATGACGACTGAATACAATCCATTTCTATTTTGTGTTCAGAATTTCAAAGAACAAATATTTCTAACAATCTCCTCTCCAAGGAGCAATTTCTGAAAAGGACAGAATTTATGGATATAAAATTTAAAATAACGTGATGATTTATTCATTTTATTTTAAGGCAATATTATGAGCCTCATAAAATTGGTGCTTTAATTGGGAAATTTATATTTAGAATATAAGATGTTTCGTAGAATTGTGGTTGCGTTTTGAAGAACGACAAGAAATGTAGTTTCAATCATCTGCCCTAAACCATCACTGAATTACTTGAACAGCATTTGGAATCTCTATTTTTAACTTTCTTAAGTTCAAAACTTTGGAGAATTTTTGAACCTTTAAAGATTTAATATGGTCCAGAAAGGCACATGTAGCACAGCTTCAGAATTCAAGCTCTTAATCTTTGAATCACAAAACCGTGGAAGAGAATGGTTTTCAGTCGACTCGAATGTCAAAAATAATTTTCGTATTATTTATAACTTGATCATCAAATTGTATTAATTGATGCATTTTAAATATTATAAATAAAAACTGGGTTTGTTGTTACTGGGTTCAGAACTTAAAATGAATTTTATAGCAAGAATAATCGTATAATGCTATATTCTATGCACATTTTAAAAATCCAAATTTGAAAATTATCTCTTGATTTCCAAATTTGTGTTTATAATGTTTAAAAATGCTCAAGAACTTCCAGAACTGGTTTTACTGCAAGGGCAAACATTTTAAATATGGATAAAGTATTCGATCATTAACTTACTCTTTGAACTGCTGTATGATATTATATTTTTCTATAGCCTCTGAGTTCGGTCTTGCCATTGCTAGAATATCATTTGTTATCCTGTTGAAATAAACGAAGAAAGTAAAAAGCTTGTATTAGAAATACATGCATCTCAGGAACTATTTACATCAATGTTATCTACATGTAAGTTTTGGAGCACAAAAATACCATTAATCCAAATCATATGACTGGAAAAGGAAAATATTTCATAAAAATGTACTAATCAGGGAGATTCCTCACACCGATTCAATTCATTTTCATCGTCTACGTAAGTCATAATTAATAATTAGTTGATGAGCTGCAAAAACTATTTGGCGTGTCAATAGAGAGGCGCTTTGTAGATTCCAAGAAAAGATCGAAAAATTAGCAAGTATTTATATACGTTATATGTTTTGCCTTTCCCACGCTGCTTGTGACTTTTGGTAGGCGCTCATTTTACGCATGCATGAAATTTGGATTGATCTCGCACTATTGGTACTTTGTTTTTGTCCATTCTCTAAAAAGCCAATGAATCATAATTATGCGGATTATTAATATCGAACAATCAATTTATATCGAGTAAAAAAAACAGTTTGTTAGTTTTATAGTTTTTCTCTTTTTTTTAAATAATACGATTTTCTGCGAAAATATGAAATATTTTATTCCAATTAAACATCGTAGTAAATAAATGGGCTGTAATGTGGTTAAAAATAAGCTGTAGTATAAATAAATAATACTGAAAAAGTACTGACCTTGCATAAGGTTGTGAATAATTTTTCCGTATTCAGTCTCCACCCTATCATACACATATACAATGATATCTCTTCATTTATTTTAAATCTCAATTAATTTCCGAATTTTTATCTGATTTATTTCATACGCCGATTTCCTGATCGAATTTTCACTTTTTTTATTTACTTATACTAAAAAATTCCTGAGTTAGGAAATTTCATGCTCCGAGCGAAGAGATAAAAATCCTTAATACCTACGGTATTCTTTAAAACATGCCTAGGATTTTCTTTCCTAAGAAGACATGCATCAAAGAAGTCTCAATCGGCATCTCTTATTATAATCCCAAAGGAAAACCTTTTGGTTACTTTGTCCTAGTTTTTTTTGGTGAGAAGAAACGCGATTCAATTTTTCCCCATGTAAAAATTATTTCACCCGCGAAAAAATAAAAAGAAGTTAAAATTTCAAAAGCGTTTTTTCAACCACGTATCTACCAAAATTATGCTATGCACTCTTAGGCACAAAATATTCTTTGTCATTTTTTCTTATCAATCAGTTGTAAGGTTTCATCTAATTTATGAATCTACGAGAAAATCCAATATCTCCTGGAGCTACTTTCGACCTGCTCCATGAAGTCGCGCCCTCTCCTCAAAAGCTCTCTGAGTTCAGCAGATGTTGAAATGCTACAGACTCCTGTTCATTCAACTAGAAGAAATTGCATTAAACACCTAAAAGGCCACATTAATAAATTACATAAATCGTATCAAAATGTATCTTAAAAAATCGCATTAAATACGCAAAATACTAGTAATAAATTGTAAGTATAGAAAAAAAATATTTTGATAAATTATTATGTTAAATTTCAAGAGTTAACGCAATAGCTTTAAATAAATACAAGAAAGTGTCTGAACAAAAGGCAAACTGATTATTCAACACACTTCAAATTTTTCAGAGTTTAAAGCGTGTTTGTTCTTTTTATCCCCATGATTGCTATGAATTATGAGAAAAAAAGACCTTTAGGTTGTAAAGTTAAATTTCCTTATGAACCTATTGAATAAAATTTTGGATTTCATTAAAATGAAATAAATTCTATAAATTATTAATAAAGTAAAATCAAATATGACTCATACAAATTATTTGCGATATAAAAAATTAACATTAATTTTAATGAAACAGTAAATAAGTTAGGTAAAATGTATACATAAATGGCATTAATTTTATTGAATTTAAAAACTACTTTTTGGTGGTTGGGAACGTTGCATTTGAATATCAGATATCCTGATTAATAAAGACACTTACTATGCTATGAAACTATCAAATGGAATGATAAATCTATTTCTTACCAGTGAGAATAAATTCCATGGATTGCCATGTCTTCTTTGTGCCACGTTGCACTGTCATATTTACATCTTTTCCCACCGCAGAAGACAGAACACTGGAATTCCCCTGGGGCAGTTCGACGGATCTTTTCGGAGAGTTTTCCATATCTGTAACGATAAAAATATAGTGATAATTAATATTTAAAAGCAACATTTATATTTTCTTTCTTTGTACCCATTTTTTCAAACAGAATTGAAACTGCGATGGTCTCGTGTTCAAGATTTGGGTTGGCATGCCGATTCCAGATCTGATCCCTGCCGTGAACTTGGTATACGTAAATGAGAGCAATAAAATTTTTTTGCCGCATGCATTGTTCTACAGAGAATACTTCTGTGCACGAATTGCATTAACTAGATAGTAAAGGAATAAATTAATTTGTAGGAAATGTGTGAAATTAATTTTACTTAAAACAAATCACAACCAAAAGAAGTTACTCCCGCTCTGCCTTGGTATTTGGGGTAATTGCAATAACAGAATCACTACAAAAATTAAAACTTATACTATGGTGAATGCATTATAATCCTCACAACGGTTCTGGATCAATTTTATTTGAAAATGCTTTAAATTTTAATTTTTCATCTATTCAAAGACAATTGAGGCATTAGAGGATCTAATAACAAGGATCTTCTTCTCTGCATCATAAATCCCAAACACAACGGATTCTACCACGTCCGACAATAGTTTCTTCATCGCTGTCGAGAATGCGGTGAAATTTAGCTTTATGGGGTAAGGCCTCAAATAGATCAAGAGTGATTTTAACGTCTCGTTTTTGCCAAATGAGACGTTAAAATCACTTAACTAAGCTGAGAACTAGAAGTAATTTTTATTTTGTAACATCACATTGGAATTAACGACTAATTCTTGTTAAGTTAATTAATCAATTTATTACTCTCTTAGATTCATTCTATATTGCATTCCATTTTCTTAAAAAAGCTTTGCTTAGATGGGTTTTTAAAAAAATACTTAAGAAAAAATTTAAAGTGTAAAGCTTGTTACAAGGAATTTGTGTGCTGTGTTATTTCTCTTCTCTGAAATCCAGCATTTAACTTCAAAAAAAAAGTGAGCGAGTACCTTCACGGCATTAATATTAGGATCTTACCCGTGTATTTTTTTTAAATGCGCAGAAAAGTAGGAAGACCTCAAATTGCTACCACAAATAAATAGAGAAAGAGTGATGGAAAAATTGAAATGAAATGATTTCGGGAAATATCCGATTTCTTTCTATTCTTTCGATTTAAGTGCATAGTATTCTTTATAGTTTCTCAGTTTTAAACAGAAAAAGAGTGTCATATAGGAAATCAATTTTATGAGCGAGATTAATTATTTACGAAACCCAAAGCAAAACAAATTCTAACATTAAAGCTTGAAATAATAATTGAAAGAATTAGAGTACAACGGAGGTTTCGTGAAGTTTCTGAAAAATCAGATTTTAAACACTGTTGCAAGTGAAATTTTAATAACTTAAAAAACCAAAGAAAATTAAATAATTAAAAATTTTGGTCTGTATTCTTTTAATTCTGTAATTTTAAGGATTATGAAAGAAACTTGACCCTTTCTTTTAAACGTGGAAATATTATCAATGCTTTTAACGTATTTTTACGTTTTTCACAGTCTGTCACTGGGACGCTTGTCACATAAAGGTACCTACGTATCGAATAGGTTTATTGCCTGCTGTTCTCTAAGCCCGTGGCGACATACACCCATATTCAGTGTTTTAATAAATTTATTGACAGACCTGATCAGAAAGAAACAAAGTCAAGATTAAGAAAACATTATGAAAATGTAACAGATAACATCAAAAGGAAACCGCACCATCAACCGAGCATGCCCCGGTATCAATAGCCGGAAAAAGGAAAATTTTATAGTTCTTAAGGAATGGTGCAATTACATGGTTATTATGATAAAAAATGATACACGAGGAAAATTCACAAAGTATGAACCAATTCGATAAAATCTGATAAGGGCTGGAGATGAGGCGGATATTACAGTCAATTGAAGAAATATACGGAATTGTTCGAAGTTGATCACTGAATTTTGAAACAATTGTATTTGCACATCCAGATTAATTCCATATGACTGAAGAAAGGGCTGAAAACTTAGATTAAAATAAATTAACCTGTAAATTTTGTTATTTTCATTAACCATAAAGAATAATCTGCTATACAGTATTAATTGCATGGAATTTCCCTAGATTTGATGACCGCAAATATTCTTCCAGGAAAGAATATTATAGGTCGGTGAAAACATTAAAGAAGCCATGAAGCCATGTTAACAAAGTGGCAGTACTTGATTTTCTTTTCAGACTAGATGGTAGTGTTTTGGAGCTGTGGAGAGATACCACATCAGTCCTTGAATGAGTCATATTCAGACTCAACCTCCAGAGTTATAAAGAAGTCTAGTCTGTGCCAGACTAGAAAACTTTTTTCATCATACATTCAAAGCCGGTGCTGTCCAGCCCATAAAAGTCGCTTCTATTGGTTTCGAATTGCCGGAGATTGCTACAGTGAGGCTCTTCTAGGGCCTCATGAATGGGTCAAGGTTTAAGTGAATAGGAACCTTGCTATTTTAGTCATTCAGTGTATATCATAGTATCTATGAAAAATTAGACACAAGTTAATCGCCTTGATGTGGAAAAAACAAAAACAAAAAAAACACGGAAAAAATCTATTTTGTTGTTGTTTCTAATGGCACTTGCCTATGGACAAGCTCGCTGCTGGACCCAGCAGCAGATTTAAGCCGAAATGAAGCGTCTCTTGTTTCAAGTAGCGCCAACTAGGGCCAAGAGTACGACTTTTGCTACACACTCATCACATTCGCTTGCACAACCCCTTTTTACAGGGGGGCACATTCACTCATCTCACAGATAGCACACAGAATAACAACCATGCCCGAACCAGGACTCGAACCCGGGACCTCCTGAACACGAGGCAGACGCGCTACCTCTGTGCCAGCAAGCCGGCAAAAATCTATTTTTGTGATGTCAATCGTTGAAAGAAGGCCCTATTTTTTACTGAAGTGATCGATCATTCAGATCTTAACAATGTTAATGAATAACTTAGTCGAGAGTACAATGCTATAAGATTATCAATATTTTGTTATTTTATATCTTTAATAGCTATGGATTGCATCATATGCAATCGAAATTTTCAATTTTCAGATGACTGTTAAAAAATGCTATTGTGTTTTAATAAGTTTATAGATACATTATTTTTGTCCTTCAACTGAACCAATTTTCTGTTTAACACATAACCCTTCCCTTCGTACATTAAATGAAGTCTGAGTAAACCAATGAAATGGATGCTACCTGGCTGACGGAGGATGCCCGTAATTCACCGGTTGACGACCAACGGTTGTGATGGGTGGCAGGGCAGCTTCTAACTCAGACGCCATTATACATCCTGAAAGAAAGAAAGAATGCATTGTTCAAAAGATAGTTGGATAAATAAAAAAAAATGGCTTATTTTAAATGATCTCCAATTTAGAAAGTGTTGAGACGCCATAAATATTTATTTTCAAACTAGATAAATTTAAAGCCCTCTTAATTTAAATTAAGAATCAACGAGAGTGTTCTTCGTATAGCGAGATTTCCAATCTCTTGCTTAATCCAAGATTTGATAAAATAAATTATTTTCTCATTTCAACTACTCATTTAACACCGTAGTTTAATGCGTTATTGAGTTCATATTATAAAAATAGACAAAAATTTAATTAGACATACGCAATTTAGTATTAAGATGAGATGCGAAATTTCCTTTGTCCATATTATTCCATTTTCAAGTTCCAATTAAACATGATGGGAAAAACGTTTCTTTTCGGTTTCAGAGGGACCAAAAACAGAGATTTATCAAAATATCAAGTCTCAATTTTTTGACGATTACAGTACTTCTTTTTATATAACTTTGCGAACCAGAAGACTAAAATCTAAATATTTTTAGTTTTAATTATTTCGGACAGTAATGCAAAAATTTCTGTTTGTTTCATTTGTAAGGTTATCTATTAAAGGCCTGTTTCTGAAACGGTAACAGCAATTGAACTCAATCATTTGATTCCTAGTTTATATTCAAACAAATTTAATGCTAAAAAACGATTTCTGGCACAATTATATCGACCCAAAGCTTCTGACACCATCAATAGCACGAACATATTTTTCAAGAAGGTATTCAAGAGTGGGGTTGACTAGTAAATGTTACCAGGTGTCTTTTACTAGTAAATTTAAACCTTTTGGCGGTATCTCTTAAAATGAACATTTTATTTCAAAATCTCCTGAACTGTACCAAGAGTCCATGTTGTTCGCTAGTCGTAGTTTCCCAACGAAGAATTCAAGTGAAATAATTTCTTGTTAAAAAATAATCCCAAGAAGGGGGTTTAAGTTTTTCCATTTTGAACAACATAAGGCCTACCGATTATAGTTGAGTTAAAATATTATGTTATTTTGTCTGGTAATAAGGAATGTTTTGACGGTAGAAAAATTGACCTAAAAATTGTGTTTCCCTGCCAATATTACACTCAAATAAAGTTAATCTAAAGCTTCCTTTAGGTAAGGATACATTCTAATGCACCTGCTTCTACTAGGAGTGATATCATTAAATCATCCCCATGAAATGCCTCATCCATCAAAAGGCGGATAACTTTTTTCCAGGAAGAGTTTTGATAGAAATACCTGGTGTTCTCATACTTTTAAATATCTTGCATTCCCAAGCTTTTTCACCTTGAAGCTTAAAATAAATTTGAATATTTACAAAAAAATAAATTAACTTCACAGACAAATGATTTTCCTATTAACAAATCTGAATAGCGCTAGGACTTAAAAAGCTTGTTATTTTGAATTTGTATTGACTTAGTGTCTAGAGTTATTCAAAAGAACTATGCTCAGTCAATTATTACTAATTTCCTGTATTAAGAATTCTACTGTAACGTTTTTGTTGTGTAACTCAACGGTAATAGATGAATGGAAAATAGATGTAAGGTAAAAACGCAGATGTCTTATTACTTGAAATGATTCAATTGAAAGATTTGCTGTCTGTATTCTTACTCCCTTTTTTAAGGCTCCTTACATTTGTTAAATAGTGCTAGGAAAATAATCAATAATAGAATTATAAAATAATAATATAACTTGAATAATTTGAGCCGGATTTCAGAATAGCATATCAAAAAAATCTCAGAGATAAAGTTTCAATTCATTAGTGATCAGCCGAAATATTATCACAGATATTTTAAGTATTATAAAATAAGTCGAATATCACCATTATAGCTCTTTTTTAAAGAGTGCAATAAACGAATGCAGTTTTGCTTATTATACTATGAAATAAATGATGATGAAAAGAAAAGGTTTTAAAGGCGGCGTTGATGGTAGCGATCACGCTGGAATAAAAATAAAATAAACTGAGGAAATTATGAAATGGAATCAAAGATGAACTAAACACAGAAAAAAATGTCCTTTTATGGCTTTTACACTGAAAGTAGAAAAGCGGATTTAAAAATTAAAAAAAAAGTGAATAGTATTTTAAACATTAAAATAAAGAAAAATAATTATTAAAAGAATAAAAAAAATATTTTAAAAAATTACTAGAGCATAGCCGAGAAAAGTTTTTTAATTTAAGAGAAAAAGATTGTTAACAGAAATTTATTATATATATTGTAATTATAACTATTAGTGCTACATGTTACAAACCTGAATTTTAGTGGGTTTTTATATGGGCAAACATTTTTTTTTAAATTCTTAAAAATTATCATTAACAAAATTAAAGTGGAGGACAACTTTATTATTGATAGTTATAAAGAAATACTGGAGTTTATAAAAGATAACAACAATTTTAAGGTCAATACCTTTGTATTTGAAAATTTATAGGCGAATATTCCACATGAAAAACTAATAAGGTTTGCATGATTATTTTTGAAGAATATTTAAATGAAAAAATCATAACTAAAAATAACTGGCGGGAATTATGTAAATTTAATATAACCGAAAATAACATTTTTAATGGTATTAATTTCTATATGCAAATTAAAGGTATTCCTATGGGAACTGCGTTTTCAAGTGCATTAGCTAACATTTTTCTACATCACTACGAGAAAAAAACTATAAAACAAAATTTAATTAACGGGTGAAAATATATAGATGATTTAATTTTGATTAACTTAGAAAATACGAATATTGTAACTAATTATTATCCTGATGAGTTAATTCTTAACAGTACAAATGAAATAAAAACGAATGCTTATTACCTGGATCTAAAAATTAAAATTACTAAGGATAAAACACTAGTGGGGATATATGATAAAAGAGATTACTTTAACTTTAAAATAATTAAACTATGCAATTATAACTCTAACTTGAACTCGAAAATTGTCAAAAACCTAATTTTTGCGCAATACAATAGGATAAAAAATATCTGTTGTAACCAAATTGACTATATCGAAGCAACTAATAGTCGTATAAAAAACTTATAATGTAACATCGAAAAACTTTTGTAACATCGAAATTATAGTTAAAGAAGGGCTGGTACGCTTGTAAACAATCAGCACATAGAATTTACCCCTTATCGATGCTAAAATAAAAACATGTAATAAAGAAAATATCGCAATACATGAGGATCCCCATTGCACTATCCATATTAGACAACTACCAAAAACTACTTCTTCACCCAAATTTAATAGCTTCTAAAGAAATTTTAAAAAAATTAAAAGAGGCTGCTGACTAACTTTATGTAAATTAAAATATTCCCCTAATTTTGTTAAAATGTCCATAATACTTTAAATACGAGTAGAACGGAAAATAAGTAGACTTAAAACTTCCAAATTTGTCATTGATGCTCTCCTCACTAATCCACAGACCCGCCCAAGTTGAAACCGAGACCTACCATTGGTCCAATTTTTTTCGCTGCCACCATTACTTAAACAGATTTTTCCCCTCTTTTTCATTCGGATGCTGCTAAAACCCATAAAAAGAAAATTCAAATCCTTCAAAACAAAGTTCTTCGTATAATCACAAAAGGTCCTTGGTATGTGAGAAACGAAGTTATTCACAAGGATCTGAAAATAGATAATATTGATGATTACATCACAAAACTTGCAAGAAGTTTCTTCCTCAAATTAAAAACCACCCTAATCCTACAATAGCCAATCAAGTTGATTTTGCTCACTGCTTTGGCAAGCATCACTTCCCCTACGTCACCACCAAATGGGCGCTCCCGATCAAACCACCATAACGCCCTGTCCTGTTCCTGTAGGTTTCTTTTGTTCTCCGCATCATTCTTTTTTAACTGAAATAATCGTCACCTTCATGCCATCTTCACCTCACCCGGTCCCATGACCAAACATAAATCGCTCTTTAAGCATGTTTCCCAGGGCTTCCAATTCAGGCGCCACAGTCATTCAGACTGAGTGGAAGTGGACTTGCACTGGCACTCAAAAATTACCATCTAAATTCAGTGAGTCAGTCTTTCATTCGGAACATCTTACCTTACTGGGTCGCGTCGTTCTCCTTAGGCGTCTTCAAATGAAGGCACCTTTGTGAGAAATTTTATTACTCTACGACTGCTGGAATGTGTTTGAATTTCCTATATCTAATATTTGTTCGTTTTTTAGTGTTTGTTGAATTCTTACTTTGTTTTATTATTAAGTGTCTTTTTTTGGTTTTTCTCTGTATTTTAGTAAATTCTATGCTTCTCTTAGACTTTGGATTTGGGAATTTTTCGGGTCATCAACATTTTTTTTTTTTGAAATCCGTCGACAGAAAAAAATTTCCCTATTTTTGGAATCCCTGCCTGATGATGACTCTTGAGAGAGTCTTCAGATTGGATTTCTTTTCCTTTACTTTCGTTTCGGTTTTGTTCACTTTCATTTTTACTTTGATTTCTATTTCAGTTTATTTTGGTTGCTTTGGTCTATGTTACACTATATCTTTAGCAGTAGCAGCATGGACGCTCACTAAATATATATGTATTATTTTAATAATTAAAAAAAATTCATTATTTTTGCAATGTTTTCCTTGTAATAGTGTAGCAGGTTAGGTGCAATAGTAATCGAAATTTTCTTCTCTTAAAATTTTTTAAAATTGGTATAAAATTAAGGGTTAAAATTATTCTATTTTGTATTTGTTTTTCTTACACACACACAAAATAATTAAAACCACAAACGCATTTCAAGTTCATCATTTAGAAAAAAAAAACTGTTCTTGAATAGAGTGGATTAAAAATTACAAGGCTGTTGCTAATGCACAATCCACACTCTCTCAATTCTGCAATTCAAGTAGAAAACAGGGTAAAATGCATTTAACTCTACTAAGGCTTTTAAATAAATAAAGTGAATTTTCTCATGACAAAAGTAGAGCTGCTGCTGAAAAGTAGAGTTGCTGAGAGTAGAATAGAAATTAAAGAAAGGAATATCAACTAATCCTTATTAATATAGCCGTTTGAACGTCGACTGTCAAAGACAGATTCCTCAGACTATTTGTTACATTTATTACTGCCTTTTTCTTTTTAAAACTTACTTTTTCCATTATTGATCAAAAGAGATAATATCTAATTTTTTTATTGTGACAATCAATTGATTATGTTTTTCTCTGACGATCTTATTTTGAGCTAAGAATTTTCAACATGCAGGAGTTAAGCTTATATATTTATTCAGAATTTATTTAAAGATATTTTACATTGCTGAATTTTCTTAATTTTTTCACAAAATTATTTGAAATTGCTGAAGAATGTCAAATAATGTATGGCATTACAATAGTTTAAAAATATGTTTTCATTTAACTTAAATACCTATACATATATTTTGATAAAAATACCTATGAAATATTCAAATCTAGGAATATAATCTTAAAAAGGCTATTAACGTATTTACTTATGTATATAATTTATCTTATAATTAGATTCAAATTTCTACAAAGTGCTAGATAGGTTTTTTTGACTAATGACTAAATTTTTTTTAAAAAAAGAAGTTTTTTTTTTGTTCTCCAAAACATACATTTGGTGGTACAAATTGCTTTCTTTTTCATTCTATTAGATAACTAGCCGCCTTTGGCGATCAGCCGGTTTGCCAATATTAATTCCGACTAAAGGGTTCAATCAATTTTTTTATATAACTTGGCCTCTTAATAATTTTTTCAGCAAAATATTTTTAAGGTTCAAATTTCGATAGTCATATAATTCACTTATACTATTATGTAGACCTTAAGAAGTCCTGATCTTTGAACTCCGCATATCTCTCTGATTTTCTATCAGTGCACGTAAAATTCAGTTTTAAATTAAAGTGAAAATGATGAAACTTCAATTAATATAAAGACCTCTTTACTCAATCCAAGCATGCCTTTAAATAAAACTAAGAACTGAAAGCAGAGTAGTCCGACATTGAAGTTTATGTTCACTACAGAAATTGAAACATTATATATTTTTTTATAATTTATAATATCTCAAGGAATTATACAGCTAACATTTCACTGATTAAATGATTTTTAATTTTATTTTTAGATGTATATAAATGCTCTCAATAATAACATTTTTTTAGGTTTATATATATATTTCAAAAAATTATGGTTTAAATTCCTTTGGTCTTATAGATTTATATTTGTAAAATATTCTTGATATTTCAACTTCTAAATAAATAAATAAATAAATATTGCTATCTTCTTCAAATCTGGTTGATTTATTCAGTTCTGAATATTGCAAGTTTAGAACAATCATCATTTTCATTTCTAGGCCAATTATTCCAGAGTAACCCTGATTGGCTTCTTTTAGATCTTGATTAAGTGATCTAAAATCGCCAGTTTTTATCGAATATTTGAAATTTTCATAAATCGATCAGCTTTAATGATTGATTTATTTCATTGGAGTGCCATTACTTTTATTTTAAGGACTTATTGTCTGTAGAATATTTTGTTAAATATGATTCACAGAGCAGATAGTATATGTAAAAATTTAATTCATCAGTTGTTAAGAGATTCACTATTTGTTAAGAGATTTATGTCTCTCCCAAAAAATTTAAGAAATTGGATGTTGGGTTCCGATTACAGAAGACGCCTTGTAGATGTTAAGCCATGTTTGCCTTAAATAAAACTGTTTAGTGGGATTAGTAATATATGCGTAGTAAAATATCATAGAAATTGTTTCCATCCATTTATTTTCCAAAAATATCATGTTTCATATTTGCTTCATTTTATGCAGACACGTGCCGAAAATGACTTTTTTATGTGTTTAATTTGGAATGATAGTTGATTTATTTTTTCTCATTTGAGAACAGGATGTTGTTTTGGTTAGAAATTTTTGATGTCTCCGAAATATGCGGGTAAAAAATAGTTTTATTTGCTTTTACAAATTTTGCAATGTTAATTATTACGTATACTTGTTTGAAAGAAGATGCGTTTTCAAATAGCTGACCTGCATTTACCAGTATAGTTTTAATATTACGTATGCTTCGTTGAAAGCAGATGCATTTTTATTTCGCATGATTCATTAAAATACGGAAGTAAATTACAATCACGAAGACGAATTCTTTGATTTGCACAATATATCTTCTTAATATAAGTAAAAGTAACAATTCAAAACATGTCTTATTGTTTTAAAAATTAAAAAAAAAAAACGCGAATGCAAAAATATTTTACTTTTAATTATTATCAATTGCTTTTTGTTCGTCGTTTCTTTGAAAGGACGTCATCTTCAAGTTCGTTTAAGATTTCTTGGTTTTAAATAATTAATCTCGCTCTCAGAAGATTGTCTTTTGGTGCTTTTCTAAAAATTCTTTTTCAGTTTTAACTGTCGCCCTTTTGTAATATATTTTTATTTTGTATTTTTATTTATTTTAATTCTTTAATTGAATTAATAATTTTGATATTGCAAACGATAAAGAAAAATTTTCTGATCAATTTATTGTTTAAAAAATATCACATTTCCTATTTATTTCATTTCATTTAATCACGTGATGAAAATTATATTTTTCTGTTTTATTTTTGGTGGTAATTAATTTAAAAAAAAAACAGAACTTCTGAAAATGTGATGGCAACATTTTATTAAAAGCTGATTTTTTTTGAGATCCTCGTGAAGATAAAATTTTATTTTTATTTTATGCGAAATAAATTGCTGAAAAATACGATTAAATTAAATGTTTACAAATTCATTAAAAATAAAGTTTTAATTTATAGGTCAAAAAATTAGTATAATTAAAAAGCTAATATTTTGAGCTTTAACTTGATGCAAAAATCAATTTTGTGCTGTAATATTTTCACAGTTATAGCGAAAACGCTTCATAATTTCGCTTATTTTTTAATTAACTAAAATTTTAATTAAAAATTCAAAAGAAGGGCTCGGAGGTGCACATTCCTGGCACCCAAGGTATACATATACCAAATTTGGTAGCTGTAGGTCGAACGGTCTGGCCTGTACAGCGCCAACACACACACTTTGTTCTCTGTTATAAGTAAAGATGACAACATTTTAAACTGATAAACCATTGAAATAAAACCATAGCAATTTGAAATTAAAAGAAATTCCCCTTCCAAATGGAAAACTGTAAAATAAGACTTCCAACGCTATTCAAAATACTTCTTTTTGTAGAAAATAGCTTTCATTTGAAAAATCCTTTGCCGATGAGTACCTAATATTTCCGTTTTCCCACACGAATCGAAAAATCTTGCAAGCAGGTGTCTCCAATGACTGAGTGACAAACGAAAGAAGAAATTTCTCCAATTTCAAAACGCGTGAACTTCAAGCAGAAACATCTGCATTTTATAACCAGCTGCCAAAGAATGCGCCATTTAATGTGTAAAAGAAAATTTGGAATTTTAAGTTACGGAATCAGAAAACTGAGCACGAGCTCAGTTTTTTTATTTCCACCATTTTCGTATTTTTAATTGCTGTCAACCATCTCTTATGATTCAAATTCTCATACCGGATGAAACACACTTATAAAATGAAACTATATTAATTAGTAAGCTGAACTGATTAGATTATTCTAGAATTTTGATTTTATTCTGGAGAATAAACCAAATAATTAACTGACATGGTTTAAATTCGCGGTGTTCCGGAAATCATTAATGGTATCCTAGTTGGAATTCACTACTCCAATCTTCCATAACAAGCCAATATAGAAGGAATTCATTAAACCTGATGGATCGAATACTAAATTTGCATCTTCAGCATATCATGGATTGAATCGAATAATTCAGTAACATTATCTGAGAATTATGGAAAGAATATTGAGTTTTCCTTCTTCAAATTAATTGCAAAAAACTGATTTGAGAATTTTAAAAGTCATTTTCATACAAATAATATTTTTCTGATCTATTTTAATCCGAATTATGTAAAAGATTAATGATTTAAATAGGATATTATGTACTACAATCGTTTAGTCCTATAAAAAGGCAGACATGATAGTTTGAATTCTGTTTACATAAATACGTGCAATGCATTATTTTATATACTTGTAAGCACTGCATCCTTTTTTCCAAATCAAGTCGAATTTTTAAAATAGAATTGTAGAACAATAATATGGGATTTATTAGTGAAATCTTATTATCAGGAAAAAAATAATGTATTCAGATTGAAAAAATTATAAATTTTCATAACAGTTAAAAGAAAAATAAAGCATTATCAGTTGGTTGTTTAAAAATGCCATTTATTTTTATGTCTTTTTTAAAAATAAGGAAAAAGTTTGAATTTTTTTAAAAATCTAGTTAGATTAATGAACGTATAGCAGAATTTGTTTTCTGCTATTGACCAGTATCATATATTTGAAAAAAATATTCAAACAGATTTTTTTAAAAAAATTTTATACTCTGTTAAACAAAAGAAAATATTTATATTTTTATCTTCAAAAAAAAAAAACAACTTCGACTGGAGATTTGGAATTATCTCCATGTTTCAGGTTCACCGAAGAATCCTTTTTAAAATTATGTCTGCTAATCTATCGACCATTTAAAAATGCAATATGCTACAGAGCTGAAACTGGCCTTTCCATTCAATTTCGGAAAGCGTCACATTTTAAGTTGAAAACATTGACGAGGCTTACTCAATTGTTTATAAACTCGATAGCTGAAAAATTGAAATGGATAAACAGAATTACGCATACAGTTTATTAGTACGTATTATTAGAACTGCCGACCCACATTTATATTCGTACCTATTCGTAAGGGTTTGTTGTCGCAGATTTGATGACATAGGACATCGATACCTTGAAAATCCAAAGTCCTAGATAAAAGAAACCTATACTTAAGTTGTTGTTTTTACGGCACTATGGTGCATAAAAAATGTTATAAATGAAAAAGTTGAGGGTGAACATTCCGTCTGTTATTTGTTAAAGATTTTTTTTTTGTTGTTGAAAATCTTTCTTGAGAAAAAAATTATTATTATTGCCTAGATCCCATAGTGATACTTTGATTTCATCTCTGAGATTGCAAGTTTTCAAATATTAAAACCAACTACTTTCATTTTGTATTTAATTAATATTATAAATATCATTTTTTCAATGTAAAAGGTATTTTGTTGAAATATCCTTGTTCAGAACGCGTGGGAGAGATCAGATTGCTAAAATTGGATGGTATGCATTAAAGACATACAGAATATTGGATACAAAGAAGAATTTAAAGAATGCCCTACCTATACCCCATGAAATTATTAGTTCAAGGCTAAACTGTGATTGTACGTAGACTCGATTATGATTAGTATTCTTTTTCTCAACATTGTTTCGAAAGAGGATAGTTTAATTCTTTTATTTACACACCCTTAGCATAATTTCATGAATGTTGAAATACATTTTTCCAGATAAAAATACGCCTCATTTTAATATTTATTTTCCTTTAACTAGTGTTAAAGAAAATAGGTTTCAAAAATTGGGTATTTATTTAACCAATCGAGCGTCGGCTGTCTAGCGCAAGAATGTTCTTAAAAC
>JAOUZG010036559.1:1488142-1540926 GCA_026289955.1 Argiope argentata
TAAATAATCTTTAAAGAATTGTCCCTAAAATTTATAGATATATCAAATTTTAGAATAACAAACCTATATAATAATTGTTTATTTGCAATATAGCTGGAAGAAAATTGAAATAATGTTTGAAAATTGGCCTTAAAAAACTACAGGTGAATAAAATTTCTATAATAATAATTGGTGTAGTTATAGAAGAGTCATAATTTTTTAATATCCTTAACTTTCCCGTCATTTTATGTTTTTTAATCTCGCTAGAACTCACGTTTAATGTTATATTAGTAGAAATAAAATTACATTAATATTTATTTAATTTAGATTCTTAACGAAAAAAAATTTACACGAGTGGATTAATTTGATTATCAGCTTCTGTAATGTCTGATAGAAAATGCATACATATTTTACAAAAAAAAATTATAAAGAAAATAGATGTCTAAAGAGAACATTTCCACACCCGAAATTTGAAAACTATATCTTGGATAGAATAGGTTATCTAAAATTCAGGTAATTGAATTTTGAGGTTATGACAAAACATAAGTTGGGGCTTCATATTTAGGTTTTAAGGATACAACCGTATAAATTAACAAAAAAAATCGAATATAATTGGTCAGAAAATAGAATGATTTGTGCTTTCCGCACAATTATCATTCTACAGATTTTGTTTCCCTAGGCCATTATAATTATTACGTTTAGAAGAAAATTTGTTTCATAATGCTTACTTTAAAAGGAGTATTTTCAGAATAGCATAAATAAGAAATTTTCATATTTGAATTACCTAAATAGAACTTCACAATAATATCAAATAGGTTTTGATTTTCAAGTTCATATCAACATATAAAATCTAAAACTCAAGTTTTATATTTTATGAACTGCGGCATTTCTTTTTTTATTTGTTTATTCTTCAAGATATAAAAGCACACATAATGTTTGGTGTCTTTTATATTAATTATGATCTTTTTGCTTTAGTTTTTTTACAACTCCAATTGCTGATAATGATTATAACTGCTTTCTGAGAGTAATTATAGACCCCTTGACCTGAACATCAAATTCAGGAAATAATTTTAATTATATTTTAAGCCCCTTTGGGGGAACCTCCTTCCCCCCTCAAAAAAAAAGAAAGAATAACCTAAAATTATTAATTTCAAGCAGTTTAAATTCCATTTTTTGCTTCGTAAACGCATAACATATTTAAAACCTTTCAATAAATTATTTTAAAAAATAGCCTGGGATTGCATTAATTAAAGGGCTTAAAAATTGGTTCCAAATTAACTCCTTCGACACCTATACAGAATTGCATTATCTTAATAACACTTGGGCATATGTGATGGAGTTCATGTGATATAAGGACTGAATTTTTGAATTAGTCAGAAAAGATTTATCAAATATCCACTGATAAAGTTCATTCATTGCTTAGGTCAGATATAATATCAATAAAAATTAATTGAATTTATTGGTACCCTACTGTATATTTTTGTTGAAAATGGAACCAAATAAAGAGCTTTTAAAAGCAGAATATGAACAGTAAACTGCAAGTAATGATGAATTTCTTGCAAGAAGAAATGTTTTCGCTTTTCTGAACGTGAAAATTTTGCCAAATGGGAAATTAATGTTTCTATCTAGATTAAAGTAATATTTGTCTTTCCAAAAAACATTTTTTGAAAAAGGAAGATTTGTTTTTGCTTAAGAGATGGCCTATTTGTTTGATTTTAGACGCCGATCATGTATTTTGTATCAATAACACTTTTTTAAGTTGATATCCTCTTTGCACAGTCAATTTTGGACTGTTGAGCTCTAAATTGACTGTTTCTAATCTAGCAAAACAATAACCTAAAAATAGAGAAAAATTTCAATTTTTTCATCATTTATATAACATTTTATTCTTACAAGTTCTGTCCGATTGAAGAAAGGGTCCTACTAATTTCAACCACTAAGGAACATGTTCCTTCATAATAAATTTTTAAAGCAAATTTCATTTATTCTATTTATTACTTTTATCACATCTTTGAAACGCGGTAAGGGTCATTAGCATTTTTCCCACGGCAGCCTTTTTTCGTTATTAGACATGGAGTATCACTTTACAGTGAATGATTATCGTATGGCGCACATTGTAAAGTCGAAAAAATTTACATACAAAGATAAAAGGTATAATGTGGTACCCTTTTTAAGGCTTGAGCACAAAATGAAACTCTCTAATGGGTTAGCGCTGATGAGACTGAGAGCAAGTGATACAGAACCACTTTTCTACTGAATGCTAACAATTGAACGGAAACAGATAAAAAAAATTACCCTTTTGATAATCTGTGGGAAGTTTCTCTTAAAACATATCGCACAGTAAAACGATAAACAAACCATTCCGGTAATAAACAGAATATTATATATTCACACCACATGGGTCCAACTTTTTAATATTGTTCCAAGAAAATAGAAATTATACCATTGTGTCTTCAATGAGAGTAGACAGTAGATAGTAAAAATGTTGCTGACTGTTATCAGCAACATGAAGGGAAGGGTCTTTCTAAATAAATCCTTAGTCACTTTCAATTGCTTCTGATTTTCTATTGGTTAAATGTACAAATTCTGATTTCTCATTGGTACTTTAAAAAAAAGGTTTGACTTATCTGAGCATTCACCAGCATTCTTATTTTTAAATTTTAATTCCATCGGATCTTAAGTTTTTCTGGCTGTAGGTTTACAAGGTCTAGCAACTCGAGGGAAGTGCACTGCGCAGGGAACTTGAGTAGACCTTACGAATATTTATTTAATTGAATAACTATTGATTTCTTTAGTGAAAAATTTTATCATTCAGTTTCTTTAATATATTATTGAAATTTGCAATTGAATTTCCACAGTGAAACTAATTAAAATTTTATTTATGAAGGATTGTTGAACTTAATATGGATTTAAATTCTGACAGTGATGAATTATATTCATCTTCTGAAAATGAATACTCTACATCGGAAAGTGAATCTGAAGATGATACTTTAAATGCGGCTCGTTATTGACCTCCAAGCACTTTCACCTGCTCCACCAAATTTTCAATTTACTTCGGTTCCTGGTATAAGTTCTTCGGTAAAAAATTTCCTTGGGGACTCGGATGACCCGATGATGTATTTCAGTGTATTTTTTGATAATTCAGTGATGAGTTTCATTATGGAAGAAACAAATAGATATGCAGAAGACTTTTTCAACAAATCCGATTTGACGCCTTCATCGAGAGCATTGAATTGGAAAAATACGGATATAAAAGAGTTGAACCTCTTCTTTGGTTTACTTTTACTTCAAGGGATATTGCCCAAATCTGTTGAAGCATCGTACTGGAGCATAAGGCCGATTTTAAACACTCCTTTCTTTGGACAAATCATGAGTGAAAAAATATTTAGTTTGTTAATGAAATTTCTTCATTTCGAGAATTCGGAAAAATTTGATAAAAAAACGCATCCAAATGCGAAGTTAAGAAAGATTTTTGATATCCATAAAATGTTAATTCAGAGATTTAAATCTGCTTATACACCCAATCAATCTGTAACAATTGACGAGTCTTTGCTTGCTTTCAAAGGCTTACTTGGATGGAAGCAATACATTCCGACCAAAAGAGCTAGATTCGGAATTAAATTTTTCCAACTCTGTGAGTCAGAAACCGGCTACATATGGAATTCTATTATCTATACCGGTAAAGGAACCCTTTTCATGGAAGAATACGAACAATTTGGATTATCAACAAAATGTGTTCTGACTTTAATCCATGAACTTAAAAATAGAGGATATCAGCTAACAACAGACAATTATTATACTTCCCCGGAAGTGGCCGAAATTCTTCTTAATTTCATTAAGTACCTAATACTGCTTTAATGCAAAGCAATAATTATAATTACTCATTTGCATTTATTCCTTCCATTCATCAAAAAAGTGTGAATTAAATTCACTCGTCATCGAATTTTCTTGAATATAAATAAATGTTTCTATAAAATTTACCATGTATTAAATATGTTTTCTTTCTTCCATATGCTAAATTTTTTTTAATAGTCCTTATAATAACTATGTATTTTTTTTCTTTTACGCTTTTCGCAGCCTTTCACAAGACGCAAAACTCTCATATGAAAGTGGTTTGATTTTTTATAAAGATTTCAAATGTATATTTATAATAGAATTGTATATTTAAAAAATATGATTTCTAAAAATATATTTTTATATTTATAAATTTTTTTATAAATATAAAAATATTTCTTTCTTTCTTTAATTCATTCTTTTCTTTATATTATAAATATATATAATTTCTATAAATATATTTTTTATATTTATAAAAGAAAAGGGTTTTTTTTCTACATGTCCCCCCCCCGAAAAAAAAGACAAATATGATTTGCAAAAAGTAGTAAATAAAACTTGGATTAATTTAGTAAACTAAAAAAATAATATTAAGCAGTAAAAAAAGAAGAATACTAACTATATTTATCAAGATACATTAAATAAAAACGTTTATAAAAATAATTAACAACACTTTTACTAAAGTTAAGTTTAAAAAGTCAAAAATAAATAAATAATTATACCCAAAAGTTTTCAAATTTGTCTTCCCTTGCGTAGTTAATGCTTGCCCAAAATCTGCATGCAAAGTTTAAGCAATAGTTAAAATTATATTTATTAATAAATATTTGTCTCTCTTATTAATTGGGATGAAAATAAATTGAAAATATATATAAGGGCTTTTTTAATTAATAAAAGTAATATTAACAGTTCAAACTTGATTTTATAAATATTACATGACAAGTACAGAAAATTTAAACCCGCTTTTACGAACTAATCACAATCCATAACTATTATACAGAATTATGGCATGTAAATCGGAGGGTTTCTCTATCTTTAATAAGTATAATAGTTTTCTCTGGCATCTGAAGTGAAATATTCAAATCAATAATGAAGTATACAGCTCATATCACCAATCGGTCCTGCAGTCACGAATTCTTACAAGAGAGTGATTTCCCTTTCTCGAGAGCTCATTCCCCTAAATGGAAAGACCACCCAAATCCTAACTGCCAGCGGAAACCATAAAATGACCTCGAACAAGCGGATCCCCCACCTCGTTTATTACCCTTAAGGGGGGAAAGCAATGGCGACTTTCTACGGGGTAGCCGGGTTAAGAGACATTTGCGGAAGGAGACTTTCTACGTTCCTGGCGGTTTTAAAGCGACACGTTGGAGAGGATTTCTACGTTCCTGCCGATTTTCAAGAGACACGTTGGAGCGACTTTCTACGTTCCAGCCGGTTGAAGGGTTAATATACATATTCTTCTATGAGAGCTGAATATCGAGAATTCTCATTTTTTTATTATGATGGCTATAAAAGGCAAATATGAACTATTGGAGAAACTAGTTTATCAAAATTTTTAAGTATCTTATTAAAGTAACATTTAGTAAAACTACAATTACATTTAATAAACTTTTTATAAATAATATCGTCATTATTTGCATATTGTTGTTAATGTTCTCTAAATAGGATACGAATTTAGGGTTACTTAGTTTTTTAGAAAATGCAGCAATACTACGTTATATCTCAAAGCATTCTACAATTTCATGAAATATGTATCATTCAGACACAAAACGAATTTAAAAAATAAATATTACTATTTACCATTATTTTTAGGAAAATTTAATTATTTTAAATGTTTAACATTTTTTTCCTTCAATAAACCAAAAATTCAATATTCGCATAATTTTCAGCTCTATTTTGTACGCTAATAGTTTATGATCAATTTTTTTTCACTATCCCCATGTAATAAACCTATTTAATAATAATTTTTCCGATGAATAAAAATGGTCATTTCCCATTTTTTTGAAATTTTTAGATCATAATTGACATTTTTATTGATAATCTAAAGTGGTTTAGGTGATATCTTAAAGTGGATTATCTTTAATCAGATTAAACAATTATAATAATAAAAAAAATCCGATTAAATAAAAACATAAATAAATTTAAAATTTTGAATCATTTTTGATATTTTGATTTTGCATATATACAATTTAAAACATTAATCAGAACGCAATATTGATAATTACATGGTCAACAAATATATTCATTGATGTACCTTGAAAATTTTATTTGCTATATTTTTGAGACTTCAAGTTTTTCTTTTTCCAGTGTCTTAATTTTCTGTATTTGAACAGAAAATTGCACAGACAAAAAATCATAATAAAGATTCAAATATTAGCTAATTGTTTAAAAAGAGCTTAGCTATCTGTGAAGCAACCAGTTTCTTGTCCTTCTTGATATTTGCTGAATATAATAGAAAGTGCGATCAATTTGTTTCCGATATTTCTATTTTTTACTAAATAAGATCTAATTGGATACGCCAAATTTTATTTCAGAATTGTAAATGACTTAAATGTCAGTTTTTGCTTACAATTAGACATTAATAAACGATTACAGAGTTCAGAATAGATAATCCTCCCCGAGCAAAAGCCGAGAATCAACTCCCGAACTAACCCCTGAGAATCAACCTCTCCGGTTAGAATATAAAATATTTTTATTTAATTACACTAAACACGCTTGAGCTGCCCTTTCATTATTTTCACTTTTTATTTAGTACACCGAAAGAATATCAGCAATGAATAAATTAAATTAGTTATTAGCATAATTTTTTCAAAGCAATATTCTAAGATGCGTTGAATATTTTAAAACAATTTTAGATCGTTCCATTGAAATAATTTTTTTAATGAAACTTTTCATCCTAAATTTCTGATTGAACCAACCAGGTCGTCCAGAGTTAGAGAATCAATACTTCTAAAACTGTGAGTTGCTACCTAGATTGGGGGGGGGATATAAAAACATTTTCAACTTGTGAACAGTTCTGACTGCTATTTTCGAGATGATTTAATATTTTTTATGGGTGTTTCTTGTTTCAGAAAATTCTTCATGCTCCTTTGAGGCAGTACATTAAAAAAATTAGCGAATAATTATTTTCATCTTAAGGTTTCTTATATCTGTCATTGATTAGCATTTTTACATTCATTTTCAAATTTGGGAATCAACACAAACTCTTTCGGAGAGGATGAGATTTTTTATCACGTTATAGATAAAGAAAGTACCCTTTCAGTCACAAATTTTGTCAGCTCACAAATTCTAATAAATATATTTATGACATTTCTTGTGAGCTGACAAAAAAGTCAGCTAACAAATTTTGTTAATAAAAAATTATATTCATTGATTAACTAGTAACATTAAAAATACAGTTTCAAATGCATGCATGTAAAATATACGCTTACTTACCCACATTTTAATTACAATCACACTCGACGATCGTTTCACTTCATGACAACAAAACTTTTACCAACAATTGATCCAAGTGCCAAGTGATCCAACTTCCCTCAGATCGAATGAACTATGCTCATTGCGTTATTATATTTTAAAAGATTAATATACCAGCATCTCCCAAAATATAAACAACAACCAGAATAAAAGGATGTTAAACTGAATACTAGAGCTAGCAAAAAACATGCTATGATTATTTTTGGGCGTGAACAACGCATAATTTAATTTAGTGAAAGCTTTATTATGTTATCATAGGATGGTTGTGTTAAATATGTATGAACAAATGAACAGGTCATTAGTGAAACGACCTCTCTACCCATTAGCATATCACTTTTCTGGCAAAAAAGGAAAGTGAATAGAGACAATGGGTATTTTTTTCACTCAATTTAAAATAAAAAGGATACAATGAGTTTCGTTTAATGCCTCTGAAAGCTTATAAAATTATTTTTAATGAAATAGAAATAACACTGCTATTTAATGTGCAATCAGTTAAGTATCGAAAACATCTGAATGTCTAATGCTGTAATAGGAATATTTTTACGAATCCAGAGAAATGCCATAAATATATTTATTAGAATTGGCTTTAAAAATATCCAACTAACTTTTAAAAAGAATCATTTTCAAGGGAGAGAAAAGTAGATAGAACAGGAAAAAAATCCATTTATAAAATGTCCGTAATTTTTTTCTATAATTGAGAAAAAAACTTTTCAATCTATCAGCGTACACGCCGTTTGATTTTTCATGAATGATATTAGAATTTAGTATTCTTCACTTCAAGTCAATGGGGAGGGGAAGAGCAAAAACACTTTTTAGTTCAGCTGTACATCTGTATTAGGATAAACTGTTTTATGACTCCAAGAGCAGATTTACAAAAATTTTAAATTTAGTTTTGTTTCTTTCAAAGGGAGAAAAACAAAAACATCTGAAAATATAAATAAATAAAATGAATTTTTGCAAAAAAAAAACCCGGCTGCTAATGTATTTCACAAAACAGCTGGAAAACTAATAATCATTAGAAATTTCTTAATTCAAATTGTTTCATCAAACCAAAGATATTTGTTTATTTTTGGTTATTACAAATAGCTCTTTTACGTTGCATTCGAAAACCAAAATAAGTTGTGATGTTAATCCAGTTATATTTTCAGAAGTTAAAAACTTATATAAAATATTTGCAATATCAACCATTTTGTGTTTAAATATCCGATTAGCGCGTGGAATAAAAAAATTTCACCGTTTAAATACATAATCTAATCAAAGCTGCAATTGATTTAAAAGATATTAATAGTTGGAATATCTAAATACTTCAGTCGCCCGCTATCATCTTACTAGGACAAAAATAATAAAACTGTGTTAAAAAGAATGTCATATATTCAAAAATTCATAGATTAAAATGTTAAACTAATTATACGGACATTTATTTACAAATAAGGGTGACGTTTGGATTTTATTTCATATTTAATCTTTTAAATTATTATTATCCTTAATCACTCAACCTTAACCTACAGTTTTTTTTAAAAAAAAATTAGTGGGCATAGTTATTTTCGATAGGTTAAATCAGTGCGAAGAATGAAAACTTGGAACTGAGCTGGGTAATTTGGGTAATTTTTACTGCTCAAAGTAATTATTAATACGAACCTACTCTTAATAACATTTATTAACAAAGTAATTACCCTTTTTCTTTCAAATAGAGGTACCATATTTTATATTTCGTTGAAAATGAAAATTCTTTAAAATTAATAAAATTATCCTTAATTTCTTTTTTATTTCGTTCAAGTGACAAACTAGTAAACATTCGGAACAATCCAGGATACTTAAAGTTAAAACCAAGTCAAATGTGAGTAGAAACAAGAATTTCAAATTTTCTCCAAGCTAAAACAAAGAGTCAAATGACCATGAATGTCTCTACTTATGTGGGTCATTTTAAACTTCTATGACACAGAAAGAGAGAATCCATTCAAGTTAGAAAAATTGAATGGCGTCTCCGAAAATTCACTGATTTTCAATTTCTCCCCACTGATGTCTCACGCGATTTGGATATGTTTGCATTTCTATATTGAGAGGTGATTTGGTGCATATTTACATAATTACTGTTCGGTATTGGGTCCTTTTTAAGTATTTATTTTTCATTGAAATTTTGTTTTCATTAGACTTGATGCTTGTTTGACATTCAGGACAAAACTTGATTCCTATCTTTTGCCTGTGATCAAGAATTGTTGCTTACTCCTCTGATTTTTTCTAATTCAAACCTTTTTTTTACAAATAAAACTTAAAGAAAAGGCAAAATGTAAAATTTAATAATACGATATAAAAGAATTTGCTTTTAAAGTATTGAACGATCAATCTTTTCAAATGAACTTTTATTGAGTTTATTTCTTGTTTGGTTTTTTTCTTGCATATGAAATTTAAAAAAAAAAGCGTTATAATTTAGAAAATATTCGAATCTGAAATCTTGACTAATCTCCTTGTTCAAATCACTCCGAGTTCGAAAAGCACGCTTTTGAAATTATGCAGGACAGTTTTTTTTATTATCGAAGAGTATGCTTGTCATTGAAAAAATGCATTTAGCGTTATGACGAGTTTATTCATCAGGAGTAATAAGTAGTGACTATTTTAATAAGTAGTGATTATTAAATTACACTTTTAGTGAAAACTCATATTCGTAAATTTAAGGTATTTGAAATGTTTTGAGGCTAAGTTAAAATCATAGAAACAAATAAAAAATTATTAATAATTATTATAAAAATATTCGCATATAATATGAATTGTTTTTCTTAAATGTATTGCTGTGTCGTATCAGTCATCCAATTTTTTTTGTTTTTTTCATTCATATGCAAGAAATGTATGTTGGTTTATGTAAATATGTAAATAAATGGGATTATTTTATTAAAATTCATTTATTTACAATATAATTTCATATTTCACATACCCTGTGTTTAATGAATATACTCGTCATCACTCAATTTTTGCGACATAATTTAGATACGCATTTCCCAAAAAGGTCGGAACAGTTAATCGGTTAATAACATAAAAATGAATTATCATAAATATCAACGTCTTTGCGAAGAAAAATAAAAATTAACGACTGGGAAAAAGTATACGGGATTAAAGTACAGAAGCCATTGCTTTAAAATTTTAGCTCCTTCGTTCATTTTATTCAAAGAACCTACACCTCCCCTCCCCCTAAAAAATTACACAGTAACAACCCCAAGTTTTCGAAAGATTTGAGTTCTCCATCCTGAAACGAAATTCCATTATCAAACATTAAGCTTCTGATTTCACGCATCCTCATATCAATCTCATATCAATTAATCCATAGATTTTAGAAAGTTATATATATCAATATTTATAAAGTTATGATATCAATTACAATATCAAACCCAATTTTGTTTCAAATAAATTTATCTAGGATAATAAGAAAAGAATAATAAAAAAATAGAAAATAAAGTCCTCAGGAATATTTTGAAATAATAAAAAATTATACATCATTTCACTTGTTAAAAATAACATAGATCATTTCGTTTTAAAGAGTTTTTTTAAGATCTTTGACTTATGTATATTTTAATGCATTTGCATAAAAAATGTCACAATCTTAAATGAATAATTCGAAAAAGTGCTTCATGAAATCTACCGATCCTTTAGTAGTACTGAAAATCCCTTTTTAAGCAAAAAATGATTATAAATTGGAGATCTCTTCTCTGTTATGTTGTATCCTGTTCGAATGAGTTCGAAATTTTCATAAATTTTTTTATTGAAAAATTCTCAAATTAGACGAAAAGAAAATACGTTTCATTTTATATTTGTTATCATTATTAAGGGAAGACAAATACATTGAGATAATTTTTGTTTACCATTGATTATTGCATAAACAAAATAACAATTCTCAATGATTCGTAGCGCAACCACGAAGGACTTTAATTATGAAAAGGGACATAATGACTACGAAATAGACTATACACGCGCATTTTGTCTCCAAAAAGCAGGCAATCCAAGGTGACAGATGGTAATAATCCTTGACTCTCTGCAACATTTGTTAGTAATATTTTTGAAGTGGATATAATGAGACAAAGATTATTCTCCAAGGTGTATGCTGAAATTTTCACGTTTTCAAGAATATGCAAACAACTCCACCCTTCGAATATTATTCTTCTGCGTTTCTAAGCCTCTGAATGTTGCTTGTTTGCGAGAAAAATTATTTCATAGTAATTACTTTCTTAGAAAAATATCATTTGGATGTAAGATTTAACCATAGTTTTGTAAAGAAAAGAAATTGGTTCAAAATGCTACATTCGATTTTTATTATTTTTTTGACACAAATTTAATACTATATAGAGAAAAAAATTGGAGAACAAAACCCCCCTGCAAAAACCCGGATTATGATTTATAAAATCAAGCCTAGCGTTAAACCAGTGAGAATAAATATAGTACTATACCTATATTCTCAATTCGAGGTAATCAAATTTCAAGTTTAGAGAGATAACTTTCTTCTACATTTATTCAAATTTAACATTTGCTTGGAACCAATGAACATGAACTAGTATAATATTGTTCTTGCATTCCATATACATTTCTTTAAATGTAGGTTTATGCTTATAATTTTCAAGGGGGATTCTTAAGGGGGGAAAGGCTGAATAGGGTCTACATTGCTATCTGCATTACTGTTCTCGTTTGTACATCAAAAGCTTTTATAAGAATGTTTTTTTTTCAACTATTATAAGATGGGACAAGAAATATATATAAGCAATTCGCAAAGCAAATAATCTTACATTATTATACTGCTATTTATAAATTAAAACATATTGCAGAAAACTCTTTTTTTTTCATAGAATCCCACACTATTCTATTTAAGTTCAATAGAAATTTTAATACCAATCTTTATGAATAAACCAAGAATTTATTTTGAAATTCATTGCTTGAATAATAATAATAAAATATATTCTTATACACAGACAGGATACTAATAACAGCTTTCTTGAGGCTTGTTTTTTTTCTCTTCCTCCATAGTTTTCGTTCTACTTCTAATTTTATACCTTTGGTTTTCTGCAAAGCCTTTTCTATCTTTTTGGAGCATTTGCTTTATATGACTTCTTACAGCAAGAACACTTGCTTCTATCACTTGATGACTTTTTCCATTTTGACATATCAACAATTTTTGAAGTCTATGGGTACATCCTTTGAGGTTGAGGAAAAAATACTGTATTTAACCACAATATTATACATATTTGATACACTAATATCGTAATTTCTTAAAAGTTGAAAAGAATGGTAGTTAAAGAACCCAATATATTGTAGCCATTGATGTATTCAAATAATCACTTAGCAGATCAGATGCAGTCAGAAAAAATGCCTTACCTATCCTGTCCTGGCTGATACAGAACATTTCTGTGATCGGTTCATGTCATCTACATAGATAGAGTTTAGTCCAATTGAAGGGCACAGGTGAAAATGGGGCGATTGAAAATATGAATAATTTCTCCAGTGATGAGAAATTTGCAGCATTCTGTGAGGGCAATATATTATATTATAACTATTACCAGATGCTGACAGAATTCAAATTGGAAGCTGCTCTAGTGAGTGAAAAATTCGTTTTCGAGTCTTAAAGTAAATATCCTCTCTGTTTTTGGAAGTAAGAAGTTTTAGTGCATCAGTGTTGATGTAGTTAAATCAAACCCCTTGTATTGCATTGCTGTTATAATCAAGATTAAAGTAATAACCAAGATTTGCCTTACAGTCAAGTTAGTTATTGCAATATTTTCGGGGATTTTGAAAAATATTTTCACTTACAGTTACGCTTTAAAATATAATGAAAATATGCCCCCCTTTTTTAGGACTCTTCTAATGAGAAAACTCGTGAAAATATGCAAAGAAGTCTTAATTAATTTCTTTCAATTTCACCTGATTACTTTTGTTATTAATTGGCCTATTTTCATTGTTCTTAAAATAAACTTTTTGAATAACCATCTCTGGAGCAAGCCAAAAATATCCTAGAAAAAAAAGCAATAATTTTTCAGTATTTCTGACTGAAATTGGTAACTAACTTACAAACTAATAACATAACAAAAGGCACTATTATATATCAAATCAGATATTCACGGCTTTGAAGTGTAAGCGTTGTATGAAATTAGTATTAACATTTAAATGTTTAAAATATATATGATCACTTCCATAAATTAAGGATAATGCAAGTTCGGCAAAGAAAGAGTCTGAAGCAAAACAAATGTGACACATTGTAAAGCCTATTTATTAAATAAAAGGTAAAAAGGTACCATTAAACAAAAGATATCATTAATAAAAATTGGGATTTTTTGTTCCTTATAACAAATTACAAAAAAATACCCACCCCTATTTACAAAAACTAATAATACTTGGTTATTATGATGGTTAATACATAGTATGTCTCCCTGACGATACAATACAGACCGTACAGCTCCTGCTGAGTATCAAATTATCGATCTTGGAAAATATAAAGCTCATAAAGAAATTTTCTCCAAAGTTCCGGTAGACATGTAGGAGATGGTTATCAGTCTACAACTCGTCGGCCCAGCATGTCCCACACATGCTCTACTGATTTCAAGTCCGGTTTGAATGCAGGCGAGTCTATACAGGTGGTATCCACCGACCGAAGGATTCATTTACGATGTTTGCATGATGAAGACAGGCGTTGCCATCTATAAACACGAATTCTGCGCCCATAGTATCCCGAAATAAATGAACATGTTGTTCCAGAATGACGTCCCGATAGACATTTCCTGTCATGGTTCCAAATTGAACACACATGCCAGTTCTGGAACTCAGAGTAATTCCTCCCCAAACGAGCAATCCTGCACCATCGTAACGGTGTCGTTCAATGATGTTCTCTTGGTGGTAACGGGTACCTGGTGCTCTCTCTATGAAAGTTTGACGAGAATCAGCTTGCTAGCTAAACCTGGACTCGTCGGAAGACATCACACAAAAACCACTGTTGCGATGCCCTCAATGCCTGCTTTCTACTCCAGGCTAACCACAGGCGACACTGAGTTGTAATATGTGGAACTCATCTGACTGGCTTACGAGCATATAGGCCAATCTGCCCAAAACATCTGTACATGATCTGCCTTAAAATTGTCGTGCCCTTGGCTGAAGAGAGCTGACGAGGCAGGTCTGATGCTGTGCTCCTTCTGTTTCTTTTGGCCGTAACTGCCAAATACCGGTTTTCATTCGGCGTTGTAATTAGAGGGTGGCCTGTGCTGTAATGTCTATTCACATTACGATCATCTAGGAATCGTTGGCAAAGCCTGGTGATGACACTCTGGGTTATTCCAAGTTCCATGGATACTTCTAGCTAGGTATGCCCACATTCCGAACTGCCGATAATTCTATCACTTAAAAAATCATCCAAATATGTCCCTTGTGTCATAAGTATGCTGTTATTGCACTGAAAGGCCCATAAAAGCGCTTTCGAACCATTTTACCTCTGTGCCTGTATTACTTATACATCATTCTCTTACACTCTCGTCATTGTGACGTGCTAGCGGTGTCATCTGTGTAAATTAGCGCATTTTTTAAAAATATAGGATTTTTGCAAAATACTGATTGGGATCCGAAATTATTTAACTTTACTTATTATAAAATATTACTTAAGCTTGCTTATTGGTGAAAGAAGCAAATGTTAATTTTTTTTCGTCAGATGATGCACTTACTCATTTTTGTGTTTTAATCAGTAACAGGATCGAAGTAATTTAATTTATCAAACGATGAATTCACTGATATCGCACGTACACCTTTTTTGATATCTACCATAAGGATTAAGATTTCCATATCTTATGATATGATGTTATATAAAAACGCATTGTTAGTTCACACTATGGGCAGCTACACTGAAAGAAACTCAGAAGCCTTTAATTATATAGATAAATTCATGTTCCAACAGAGCAAGTAACTATAAAATATTTGCAACTATTAAAAAAAATCAAAATATTATTTTTTTGATGAAGTATAGTTTATTTTCATAATTATAGTTCATTTAAAGATGCATGGTGAGATAAAATCCGACGAATGTTTCGTAATTACTCTGTATATACAATATTTTTAATGTAAAATTATTTTAATATAAAACATTATAACACACAGACTCCACTTAGTGTCTCTCTTTATATTTAATGCAAACGAAAATTTTAATTCCATTAAAAATATTTTTGAAACTATGTATTATGCTAAACAATTTTTTTAAAATCGTTTAGTAATAATTTCTTCCATGAGTCAACAATATTTGAAGAATTAATCAAAATTTAGCTGTCATTCAGAAGTCGCAAAGTAAAATGATTTAAAATATCTATTATTTTCATTTAATAGGAATTATATCACTAAAAATAAAATATGAATTTGTGAACCTTGTTTGAATTATTAAAAAGATTGTTACAAAATTTTCCTTAATAATATTCTTATGTTTCAAAATATTTGTGAGCGAAATTTATTCAGTATGAATTTTTACTTTTATTTCTACAGATTTAAAGCCTACTTTTCGCAATTTTGTCCATTCGTCACTCCATTTGTTTAAATAAAAGAATTTAAAAAAGAAAAGTTTAAATATGGTTATATTATTTGTCCATATTATTTTTGAACGACATTTGTATTTGACAAATCGGTTAATTCTAAAAAATAATTTTAAAAAAAGGATAATGGGTTTAAAAAACAAAGTCTATATTTCTTAGCAATTAGTGAAGTTCAGAGACCCAGTGAAATTCTTTATAATGTTTAGACCTCATACGAGAAAACTTTCCTTATAAGGCTTTCTAGGAAATACTGCAGTGACCGAAATTTCAATAATTTATTATTCCATAGTGTAATGACTTGATCCTGGGGGATCAAATAAACGGGTAGCGTTTAAACACAAATGCTTTATTTACAGCTTTATACAATAACAAAGCAGCAACTCGTCCTCATCTAGGTTAATATGTTGAGAAATATTTACATCTGGATTAACAGTTCCACATTTAATACAAAGAAGCTAACAGGCTGTTAGGGTATCCGGCTACTGTAGGTAGCTCAAGAGATCTACGGATATCTCTGGTAGGTGCTTTCCGAAGCTCCTCTCAAAAGAAAAATCTCCTGAATCACGAGGGGTATCTCTCCAACTGTCCAGCTCTTCAGCTCAGCTCATAGCTTATTAGTTCAGCTCACAGGTCATCAATTCAGCTCACAACTCGTCTCGTCTCGTCTAGCCTCTAGTCGGATCAGCTGGTCTCGTCTCATCAGTCAGCTCACCACTCCTCTCGTCTTTTCAAAACCTTCCATTTTAACTTCGGTCAAATTCGCCTCTCGTTTTCGCATCGGTGCGCTGGAGATGTCGATGATCCAATAATTTTTCAGAAATATTCTCAGTGGGCAGCAGTTAACCATGGGAATATTTTCGAATTATCCACCTTCTTATCTGACCCGCCACAATAGGGAAATATTCACATCTGGAGGTTTTAATACTTCTTTCTTCAAAGAGACGTAAACCACATGGGTGGTCTATTATCTAGACTCTTTTCCCGTCCAGATGGTGACACTAAGGGGAGAATTCACAAAAGAAGGAATCGTCCCACAGCTGACCTGATGTAATAATGTTCAAACATGCGTCTCTTAGAAAAGTTAGGGAAGTTTTACAACTTCTTTACAATAGGAAACCTAAGAAAACCTTATCCAACCTTTTGTTTAAAAAATGATATCATTAGTTGATTACTAGCTGTTTTGTTTCTATTGTCAGCTTAATATGAATTTCCAACTTATCATAAATTATAACAATATATGGAACAACCCATTTATGCTTAGACGTACTTTAATTTTCGATCAATTAACTGATACACAACAACATGGAAAAGGAATTAACTACGTGCTTTAAAATAATGAACTTAATTTTGCCAATTAGAATCAAATGAAAATTAACTTAAATGGCTCGTTCAATAAATATTGATTTCCTCCGTTTCCCTAGAAAAAGAAGTCATCAAGTAATATAGTCATTAATCTACAGATTTCAACAATTTGTAACTCAATATTGATGTGTGAAAAGGTCAAACACGATGACAACTTAAAATCCTATTGATATATTTCTCCAGAACAGAAGTCAGTAAAATATTATTTATATCGATAGCCAATGTCGCCAGCTTTTCTAAAAAAGTTTCGCACATCAAGACAGAATCGTGTCTATAACTTCCCTTGCACTTTTTTTTAAAAATAAAGTTTATGGCTTCGAAAATTTAAAAACTACTACCACAACGGAAATCAGTGAGAGTTGTTACATCTCACATAAATCTTTTCTTGAATTAGATTTTGTAGCTTTAGTTTAATCTCATTAACGTGAAACTGCATGAGGTTTATTATATATGTATTCTCCTCATTTTGAACTGAGACCAGCGATGGAAATGAAATACTGTCACTGTGTCTGCTCGGAACATTAAATCTACTGCGATTAAACATAATTTCACTAATGTGTTTTAGGCTCAGATGCACAGTGAATAGTTGGAACCAGATTCCTCCGCAGTAACTAAGCAGGGGGGCAATCACCCCCCCGCCCTGTCGGCGAGATATTTAGGTTTCGTCGGCAAAAATGGTCACCATTTCAGGATGGTTGTAGAGAGCTGCGCATTATCGAATATGATTATTTAAAAACCTTCTTGAGATTAATTAATTGTAAACAATCGAAATATCCAACTAAAGATTAAATTGCTTAGACTATATTTGGCAAAATATTCGATAAGGTGGTAGATCAATAATATGCCGTATTTTCATAGACACTTTTTGATAGACCTAAATATTGAAAATAATGGGTGTAGAAGACATGTTAAGCGGATTTTCAGACATCTGATTGAAATATCGTTCATTCAGCTTATAATTTGTACTACTTTTGACAATTTAACCGACGAAGGTGATAAGCTAATTTATTGACAATTTTTGATCAATCGACGATAAACTCAATGCGACGAGTGTGGGAGAAGTCTGCAGATTTCCGATATTTTATTAAATAGTCGCTTATTTAACTTATAACGCATTTATTTTGGCAATATATTCGACAAGTGAACAAGATATCGCATCATATCGCGTAACAACATTTTTTTTTACAAATGTACAATGAACAATGAAAGGAAGGGCCAGTATCTGAATAAAAAAAGGAATCTAAATAGATTTTCTTTAATTAAATGCAAAATACACTGTTTCGAGTTGTTTTGAAGTCCAATGAGAGGTATCCACTCTGTCGGATGTGTCTTGCCTCCCGCCGCTACTGGCATTGCGTCGTTGAAGGGACTCTGCTCTTATACGAGAACGAGCATTTGATCTGCATTTGATATATTTATCCTTTCGAACTTCTTAATTATGGAACCATATGAAAGCCTGATTATAAATTAATTTTATAACTTATTTTTCGTGTTTTTTTAGAAAGCTTTTCTGTGTGTACTACCTATGATCTTTAGATTCGGTTTGCTATGAGAAAAAATCGTTTATTAATTTTTATTATTTATTTATTTATTTATTATTTCACTGAAAGCATTCCATGCAAATGAAATACAATTATGAAATATTACAATTAAAGTAAAACATTATAATGGTTCAGTGTTTTCAAAACAGTTAATATGAATAATAATATTACAATGCGGCAAATCCTTTTCCTTTATATTAATCGGGAGTCATTTCCCTATCAAACAGAATGTTCCACGAAACAATGGTGTCAAAATATATATTAAAAAAATTCAAACCTTTAACAGCAGGAATTTAGTCTCAGATGAAAAAGTATTCACTTTTTTGATAAAATAAATTAAAGTTCTACTATTGAATTTCAAAGACCTAAAATAGTTCAAATGTCTTCTGACTTTCAAATAAAATTTTGCAGAATATAAATTTACAATAAGATTTCTTAAATCTGATTTTATTTAAAAGAAAGGTTGGATTTGCCTAAAATCTTTCTCAACAATAATGACTTATCACTCAACTTTACAGCATTGATTTCTGTGCCTCCAAACGATTTTGATGTTTCTCGCTGGAATTTTTATAGCTCCTAAAAATGAATTTTAAGACTTGCATCAAATCACAATGAGGAAATGTGTATTTCGATAATATTGCCTCAAGAAATTCTTAGTGCTTAAAAAAAATAATCATTTCTTTTTTTAAAAATACATTTTGGTTCTTTTATAAATAAGATGAGATTAATTACAAAAGCAATCTTTTACAAGCACATTTTTATCAGTCCTAAAGGGTGCGATTAAAATGAAAATATTTCGGCTTCAATCCTTACAAGACTAAAACTAGGATCCTATAAGCTACAAGCGAGCGAACGTCGCTGGAATCGCGGAGGGGAGAGCGATTGGCGACGGCGTCAAAGAACTTGGCTCCAGCTGGGTTGGTTTGGCGAAAGGAATAGTCTGGCAGCCGCTGGATTTCTCTCGGTGATTTCCGAAGCCTCTCGGTGCTTTCGCCCGGCTATATAAGGGACGGGCTACCGCATTCAACAGTTCCTCACATTTAACACTACACATTTAGCTTTCCATTCTCGGGGAGCAAGCTAGAAGGTTGTACCTCTCCAGCTCTTTTTACGCAAACCACCCAGAACAACGGCACGCTGATTCAATTGACGGAAGCAGATGCTGCACTGTCCGACTCGTCCTTTTCAGGATCTGTTACGGAAGGGCTGATGGATGCCGGTAAGAGAAGATGCATAGATTCCTCACACACAATGATGGTAGACGATAGCACCCCACAACATACAATGGATTACACCTGCACTGACTGTATTAGAAGGGGACAACTAAACAAGATCATTTACGCCCTCAGCTGTGACATAGAATCTAGAAACCACCTCATACTCAACACCAGAGACGATTTGGGTAAAGATGATGAATGCATCCGTAGTTGGGTACAACACAAAGACCAGCTAGAGACGCAAAGAATGTCAGCCAAGGGTGAGTTGATTCAAATTTCTGAGTGTCAGGATCCTAGCTGTAATCATTATGACAGACAGGCTAACCTCAAATTCCCAAAACCTGCCTCGCAGGATAACTATGTTTCTTCAAGTAAGAGAAAAATTTTAAAGGCAATTAGTGAATTATTAATTCCCCCTACAAGGCAATACCAATACAAAATTGATTTCAATGCTTACAAATCGAAGATAATAATAGTGCGAATATTAATACTAATGAAGAACCGGTAGCAGTCAAAATTCCCCCCACTATGCTACGATACTCGGATGAGTACGGAAAAATCCTGCAAGATATAAACTTAACTTGTGGAGAAACTACGAATAAATTCCAAAACGAATTCATAAAATTTTTTCCCAACTCGGAAAAGCAATATCAGGATATCCAAAAACTATGCAAAACGCAAGGGTATGACTTTTACGTCATCACCCCTAAAAATAAAAGACCACTAAAAATTGTAATTCAAGGGACTTCAAAGGACAATTATAGTACTGAGGAGATTAAGGACAATTTAGTAACCCACAACTTGCCAGTAATTAAAGTCACCCAAATGACGCAATTTCGCACCAAAAAACCACTCCCTTTCTATCTGTTGGAACTAACCCGATCCAAAGAAGTTGAGGACAGGGCCTTCAAGTTAAAATATTTAAACTACCTTAGTATCACAGTAGAAGGTTACAGAGGTAGAAGTTCTGTTCTCCAATGCTTCAGATGTAACCATTTCAATCACACCGTTAGTAACTACTCCATTACCCCAAGATGTTTGAAATGCGGCAAAAATCACGAAACAAAATTATGCGAGAACAAAGAGAAAATAGAACAGCCATTATGCATTAACTGCAATCAAATAGGCCACACGGCAGCTTACAGGGGATGCCCAGCTTTCCCCAAACCAAATAACCCAGTAGTAAATAGAGCAAACGTCTTTAATAAAAACCAGTCTATTGTTAGGGACAAAATAAGTTACGCAAGTCTTTTCAGTAACTCCAAAAAGCTAGAGATGGCACCACAGGACAGCTATGATCGTAACTATAACGCTACTCAGGACTTAACCGATCTAGCTGCATTCACTGAAGCGTTTAAAGTTTCTAATTGAATATCCAAACCTAATTTCAGGTCTCATGAAATTAAAAACAGCTAAAACCATGTCAGAAAAAATCCTTATATTACTAGCTGCCCTAGACAACCAGGACAGTTATCAATTTAACTTTAATTAATATTCACTCGCAATAGCCTTCGCATTGTTTACTGGAACGCAAATGGCATTAGCAATAATATAATTTATTTTCGTAACTTTGTAAATAAGTATAATCCCGATGTAATTTTAATTCAAGAAACCCACCTTAGACCACATAGAAAAATCTTCCTGGCAAATTATTTCTCGTACTACAGCTATAGATCTAATCAATCAGGAGGTGGCACAGCCATTCTGATCAAAAACGGCTTACCCCATAATGAGGTCCCCCCGCCATTACTTAATCACGTGGAAGCTAATATCGTTAAACTTAACTTTAAAAATTAAGATCCAATTACATTAATTTCTATCTATATCCCCCCTAGTGCTAACAACTCTAACTTTATTTTCGACAACGAACAATTAATGCAAACTGGCCCCAATCAAATTTTCTGTGGAGACTTCAACGCGCATCACACTAACTGGGACTGTAAAAATAATTCCCCTAAAGGTAACTCACTCCACCTCTTCGCCCTACAGGCCGGACTCGAGATAATTGCCCCTGATTCCCCAACTAGATTTGGCCCCCCAGTTAGCAAACACCCTTGACCTAACTATTGTAAAAGACTTTAACTTCCCATACGAAATTCTCTCTCTTCCAGAGCTAAGCTCCGATCACAACCCCGTGCTACTGAACTTCTTCCTGCAATACTCGCTGCCAAATAACTCCGCGTTATATAGTACTAGCTGGAAAAGCTACACTCACTTCCTAAGCCAATAAAAAAACCCGCTCCTAGAAGATATCAACGATTCGAATCAACTTGAACTTCAAGTAAAATTATTTGAAGATGAACTAAATAAAGCCAAAAATTTAGCCGCAATTCCTATTGCAAACATGCAAAAATTCGTCGACCCTAAGTTAAGAGCACTGATAAGGGACAGAAACTTTGCCAGGAAGAGTTTTCAAATAACTAGAGACCAGGTTTTCAAGAGATTTATGAACAGATTTAACAAAGACATAGAAAAACTAAGTAACACTATTAAAAATAATGAATTCGTCAACAGGATTGTAGACGTCAATGAAGATGACGGATCCATTTGGAAACTTGTTAAAACGCACAAATGTAAAAAATACAAAATTCCGCCCCTTAATGGCCAAACTAGTATTGCTATTAATGATAAGGATAAAGCAATCTGCCTGGCGCTAAGCCTTGAGAATCAATTTAAACCCAATGCTACTAATGACTACGATATAGAAAAACTAGTAAATAATACAGTCAAAGGCTTTCAGGACTCTCTCCCTGCAAATTTTAATGACTTCATTCCTCCAGTAAAGAAGAAATCACTGATTATATTAAAATGTTAAATGTAAAGAAAGCTCCTGGTTTAGATAGTATTTCAAATAAAATGCTCAAATCACTTCCTGAAAACTATGTTAACTTTCTAACCAACATTATAAAATGCATGTTAAAACTTGGGTATTTCCCAAGTACGTGGAAAACTGCTGCTGTCATTCCAATACTTAAACCAGGGAAAGATCTAACAGACCCCAGTAGTTATCGCCCGATCTCACTCCTTCCCACGGTCAGTAAAATAGCAGAGCATATAATTTTAAAACGTCTTAACTCCCACCTAGAAGATAAAAATATTTTAACTCCAGAGCAATTCGGTTTCCGAAAATTTCTATCTACCACCCATCAATTTTTAAGAGTCGTAGAATTCACTGAAGAAGGCCTAGAAAATAAACATAAAACAGCAACAATACTGTTAGACATCCAGAAAGCTTTTGACAGAGTTTGGCCGGAAGGCCTTATTTACAAGTTAATTAACTACCAAATCCCCCTCACTTAATCAAAATTATAATATCGTACCTCAGCAACAGATCTTTCAGGATTAAACTTAATAATGTTTATTCAAATACTAAACCAATCCTAGCAGGTGTCCCTCAGGGATCTAAGCAGGGGCCGATACTTTTTTCACTTTTTATTAATGACATCCCAAAGCAATTTAATACCATGATATGTATGTACGCGGATGATACAGCAATACTAGCGCGAAACAAGAACCCAAATTACATCTCCATAGCACTCAATAGACACATCAAAACTCTTGAGGACTGGTTCTCCAAGTGGAAAATCGAAATTAATGCTAATAAAACTGAAGCCATCTATTTCACTAGAAGTAACTTTTTAAAATCCCCCCCCCTCAAAATCAAAAATCAAGAAATTCCGTGGTCTAAGGAATGCAAGTATTTAGGAGTAATTCTCGATAGAAAATTAACCTGGAAACTCCATTTTAACTACTTAACCAAAAAGTTTCGAGACCTAAATCGTAAATTTTTTCCCCTAACCTCTCGAGACTCGAAAATGACAAGGAAAAATAAAATACTTATTTACACTGCCTATTTGCGTCCAGTAATTACATATGCTTGCCCGGTGTGGGGATATGCTCCTAAAACAACTCTTAAATATCTTGAGCGTCTACAAAATAATTACTTAAGAAATATTTGTCACATGAAATGGTACATGTCTATGGAAAATATTACAAATCTCTAGATTACCCACCCTTAAAAAGTTTATTAAAAATAACTCAGTAAGATTCTTTAACAACATGGAAAAAATTAATAATGAAGCAAATAAAAATATCCCAAAATACCCCCCCCCCTAAACCCAAAGCTAAACGCCCTAGAAATATTCTACAATAATCTTTTTAATTTCTTAATCTCTTTTTGTCTTAAATGTAAAATTCAAAGTTTAAAACTAAGTTAAAACTATATTAGAAATCTCACGTCACTAGGATGCATATCCCAAGCCCACTCCCCACAATAACCAATCGCAGCTCTTCCTGACACTCGCCAACTCACCCACCCCTCCATCCAGTAAGAACTATTTATACTGACGCAGAGTCCCAAAGATCACTTCCAGACCTTCATCGAAGAAGACCACGTCAAGTATAGACTGCCATGCCGCTTGCTACCTGCAATGACCGAGGATAAGCCCCTGCCGGGGCTAGGCGCCTCGTAATCCTTCCATTTCTTTATTCAGCAGTTCCTCTCTCTCGGAAGAGAAGCGAAACACTGGACTAGCGGATTTTTGCTTGTTATTAGTGAGCTGTGTTTGCGTTTGCTGTTAACGTTGTGTTATTGATCTCGCTGTGATTTTCTGTTTGCTGTGCTGTGCGAGGGCTGTTTTGTAGACTGTGTTTATTGTGCATAAGGCTTGCATTTACGCTGTAAGTGACTGTTTACTACTGGATTGTGTTTTCTGAAGTTTTACTTTATCAAGTCATCCTGTAAATGCCTGTAAATAGCTGTAAATAAATTTGTTTGTGCTGTCCTCAAATAAAGTCCATTCAATCCGAACCCACTACGCTAAAAACGTAACAGTATGCTATTATTATTTTACAGTACAAGGTCAAATAAAATGAAATTATTATTTACCAAGTCACCGAATGATCACGCTTCATCGCAAAATGTACTGAACTTCATTTATGCTACAATTTAAAACAGCAAATTATTGGACAGGGATCATTAATCATTTTTTCCATCAGTTTCCTTTAACACAACCAGAATTTAGTAAAAGCACTTGTATAAGATTTCTGTTATCTTATCAGTTGCTGGGTAATACTAGTATCCGAGTCTCGAGAAAGGGAAAGATAGAGGACTCTGTAAAAATAACTTTTTCTTACATCAATTTATATATCCGTCGTGATTGATTTCAGTAAACAAAAGGCTCTCCGTTGCCTGGTTACAAATGGGCAGACGGCCATATTGAAACGAGCAAAGGTGCAATCGCGTTTTTTATTCAGACCACGTAGATGACAAACTGATAGGTTCGATATAGAGAAAGGTTTCAATGCTCTTTACAAAGAGAAAGATTTCTGGTGCTTCATATTCAAATCATGAATGAAGGGCATTTCCTCTACTCTTGTAAAAGGGAGTGTGCCTATACAAAAAAAAAGGGATAGGATTCAAGAGCTAGTGTACAAGTTTCTAACTTTGTGCAGCTATAATTTTTATCTCTTTTCTCATTTGGATAAATTGAACGCTAGAGCTGCCTTTAGAACATTTCTAATGAAATAATTGCAGTGAAAGCAATAAGAATTTAGTACAGTTGAAAATGAATTATTTTTCGTAGATGTAATTTTGATTGACGATGACGTAATATTATTTTGCCGTATTTACTCAATCCGCTAAAAAGACAGTAGCGAAATTTCTAGTTCCACTGGAAGTTAGTTGCATATTATTTCAAATTTTAGGCAAATAAAAAAGACGCGTTCTTTAATTTCAATTTCCCTGTCAGAGTTGCACTTCGCTGGGTAATAAATCTTATTTAATTATAAAGAAAAGCAAAATACGAATAATTTGACGCTGTACAGTTTTGAATTGTTAGATTCAACAAATTAAGATGCCTTAACCAGACTTTGAACAGAATTTATATTACAGAAAGGCATAAAAAATATGTCATTATTACAGAGAAAGTTCAACTTAATTTGTAGAAAATCGTTTAAAATTAAAGAAATACTTGTAAAGAAATAAAATTTATGTCATATAGAAAGGTTAATTTTTTAAAAAATTTTTGTGATAACCATTGTAAAAAATCATTTTTAAGCCAAATTCAGAAGTTTGGTAGTTTTACGTTTTTGAAAGCCAGAAAAATGTAAAAGCAAGCTACCTCAATTTCACCTTCTTCAAGAAGTTATAACTTTTTATTGGAACAATTAATATTTCTAATATTAAGAAACAAGTGGGCCGAATTTTGTTCAATTCTCTCATAGGCTGTGCAATTGTATAAGGTTTAAATGTACATACTGTTTTCTTTTTTGATTTATGTATCCCATAGACTAGAATTTGTTGTATGATTTTCCAACAGCTGAAACACAGCAAATACATCGGAAAGGTACAGATGCTTTTCAGAAATGTAAAACGAGCGCTTTGTTCATTCACGCAAGAGGAAATGAATTTGAGCAATCGTGTATCCTGTCAAAATATGAGTTTCTCTGCACAAAATGAAGTATCAAGAAAAAGAAATGTTTTGATCACTCACTGGAGTAATAGAATATTTGGTCTTCAACGTCAATTTCACTTAAGCTTAGATCAAAGAAGGATTTTATAGAAATAGACATTGCCTTTTCATAATTTGGGAACAAAGTGAGGTCTAAAATGTTATCCTACATAAACGGCAGTCTCAGATTGGAGGTGAGAAAATATTAAGTGAATCAAAATTAAGAGTAAAACAGTTAGACAAGCATTTTCCAGCACATAGTATTCTAAATTTTCTCTCATGTTCTTGGAAAGAGTTATCCACTTCTTTCTGCATAAAAGTACTGACATTGGACATGGCATTAGGCTAGCAATAGCTAAAAATATAGATATTTACTGATTAATGTAGTTAAAAGTACTCGGAAAATCGACTCTGTATTTTGGACATCTTTTTTGTTCGATTGAAACCAAAATCGGACACAGAGCTCAATTGTCGTCACAATATCACATACCAAATTTTATCCATTGAAGTCATCGTGTTTTTGAGTTACTGCGTTAACATCCAAGAAAAAATACATACCGACAGACAATCTAAACTTTGACAGATTTGGTTCAAACTTTAATAATCTACATTTTAGAAGCTAAACATCTGAATAAAATTTCATGTATTTAAGTGTCTACGCTTCCGAATTTTCGTGGCTGCATGTATGTGAAAGTACAAATCGACAGACTATCAACTCCCGGACAGATTTGGCTCTAAACTTGATACGGTTCTATAATTTGGATGCTAAAAGTATTGATCCTAATAAAAGTTAGTGAACAAGTCTTTCCATTTTATAGTTATCTTGTAACCGGGTAGATAGACTTCCTTCTAATAGTTTCGTTCGAAATTCGATAGACATCTACAAATGTGAAATTAAGTTCCAAATTGCATCCGTTTGGCCCAAAAAGGTTTTGAGTTATAGTGTTCACTGACAGACATTATTCCAAAAATGTGTTTCCCGTATTAAGGGTAGTCTAGAACAAGAGGATTCTAGACTCTCCTTTTTTGAGGATTACATCATACTAAGTTCTTATAAGTAAATGAGGGTGAAAAAAAAGACATAAAATTACAAACCAAATTTACCGAATTATGAAAAATTGAATTTCCTTATTTTAAGCCAAACGTCGACCGCCTCGAGGGTGAGATGTGCTTTAACTGGCCAATCGAGGTGGATTTGAAATCCTCCAAAATATCGATAATCAAACTTTTATAATTCTGTCCGTTTTAAATGTTGAAATGAGGATTTTTTTTAAAAAAAATATCACCGTGTCAAGAATATTTTAATGAATCAGGTTAATAAAACCGGAGCAACATTTTTTGACTCAAACAATATAAAAGAGCTTTAGTGGAGGTCTTTATTGAATCAAAAATACCAACCCCATAGTTAACGGCTGCGAAATGAACTCTTGGGTCCCGAGCAAAGTGGAGAGCGTGTCATGAAAAATACAGTCACTGTAATCAATTGGAATAGTTGGAATCAAAAAAGAATAACAGGCTTCTCATAAAATATATTCTCATATTTTTATTAAACTATCTGTTATGTATGGATACATTTGTTAAAAAAACTCATTAGAATTTCATATAATACAATTCAGCAAAATATGTTTATTATTTACATTGGTAATACACGCAACAACGCGCAGGAAATATCTGAGATATTTTAAATATTCACTTATTATAAATGCGAGTTAATGTTTTAGAACCAGATGAGGGCAACTTACTTCATAATGATGAAGTCAGAGCCCTTGGTTCTTTTTTTTCTTCGAGTATTATGACTGCTCTTAGATAATTTTGTCATGTTTGACGTTTTGAATTTTCATAAGAAAAGGCAGCCAGTCTCTTTAATCCTAATTTGATTATTTTAGCTGATACTTCTCACCCTAAATGTTCTGCATACGTTATCTAACTTTAAATGGAAATATTTTAAAGACTTAAACTTTTTTTTCTTCATTGGTCTTGAGTTTCATGCTCAAATATACATATTATTACCCATTACTAAAAGAACTATATTATCCATTACCAACATATGAAAGAATAAGCATTTATCAATCAATCCAGGGATAAAATTTGGTATTATAGATCAATGACTAGCATAACACATTAAAAATTATTGTCTTTATTTTCTCTTCACAAATTTCAAAACTATTTCCACTGATTAACAATTTTACGTACTGAATGTACAGCACAATTTTCAGTTACCAAATCTGATCTAGAAGCATTTACAAATTGTTTCTCTTTTAATATTTCATGGAAGCAGTTTAAACCGAACTTATTTTTTTCTTTTACTCTCTCGTGGAGTTAATATACAAAGAGAAAAAATTATAATTGCCGAAAAAATTGAACACAAGATTTTGACGAACCCCCATGTTATTCTCTTTGAGTTCTTATTAGGCATTGTCTATCTTTGAACTCAAATAAGCTTTCATCTAGAAAGATGAATTTAGGATATGAATTTAAAATCACATTTGTCAATATCTGTCCCATTTTGAGTGAAATTCGTCCATTCTGGCTGTCAATAACTTCAATTCGGTACACAGATTCACGATCTCAAGTGCAGATATCACAGATATTTGGTTTCAATCAACCGGGAAAAAATGTCCAAAAATCTCATTCTGTATTCTCGTGCTTGTGTGTTAATTTCATCCCCTCGCCAAAGATTTCACGATAACAGGCTCTTTCAAAACTACTATTTTTTAACAGCTTTTGGCTATTAATGCCCATTTATTAGAGAAATTTCTGGAAGGACACTTCTGCTGCCTGTTTCTTGGTCTGCCTATGAACAGGCTTAACAAGAATCTGAACAAGACAAACTCAAGATATTTGACATGTGATCTTGACATCAAAATGTTGTATCTTATCAATTTCTGAACGAAATCCTTTCATAAATAGACTAGACATTTGAGGAGGATTAACTATTCCATTAATATTATTTATCATCATCTTACTCTATGTAAGCAATCACTCTAATTTTGTTATCAAAACTATCACTTTATTTTAAAACCCACAGCATCGCGTCTTGTCGCTCAGAGCTCCTCGGCATGCATTTTTTGCACTCTCTCTGAGGCAGGAATGCTGAACCAGGCTGCGTCCTAATGAGATTGGATGGTTAACGGGGATGGAAGCAGAGGCGTGCGCTCTCCGGAGGAATTAGAACGATCGCTACAAATCAGTGTGCATGTGAGGAAATAAGTAAAAAACAATCACCAAAAGATATGGAAGTCAGTACATGCATTTATATGTCAAATCAAGATCTGCTTCAAATCTTGAATGACACTCTATCAAAGGGTTGACTACCTATCGATCTGAATTTTCATGCAAAATCTAACTCAGAAAATTTAGTACGTGGATTTAACCCGGAAAGTGTAGTCTATACGAAACCTGTTATGTTATATACAGTGTGATTATAAAAAAATTCTGTACATATGAGATCGTAACTATTATATCGCTCACAGGAATTGAATAAAATATTAGTTCAAGGTATTCAAGGTATATTAGTTCAAGGATTTTGAAGTATGCACGGAAGAATCATATAAAAATCTCAGTTAAGATCTAACATTTACGGTTACAGTGACAAAATTTCAAAATTTTCAGATAACAACATCTTTTTGGAATGTGTTCTCCATTGGAAACAAAACAAAACAATAAATGACGTTGGAATTCTATCTTAAGCACGAAAACCATGAGCTCTAGACAGAACAAAAAAAGAAAACAATAGTAGTGTGTCTAACAGAGACGTGAAGTTCAACAAATTTCTTTTGACATGGCACATTCTTTGGCTACAGGCACCATTTCCGCATGCAAAGTGTTATCGTGGTTGAAGGAGGAAAAGCAGAAAATTGGGGAAACATAAAATGCTTTTTCTATTGCTTCTCTGCTTCACTAGTTTTATTCTCTTTAATCTGTCTAGCGCTAGGGATTTTCGTGCTACAGGTACAGTTCTAAAAGTATTTATTGTTTTTGCTATGGAGAAATTATGGGCTAATGAAGTAAAGCCGCTGTTCCCTTTGGAAAAATTTTGACATTTTGTCATTGTAACCGGAATTGTTAGAGATTAGCTGTTATTTTTCATATGATTCTTCAGCGCATACATCAAATACCTTGAACCAAAATTTTATTCCGTTCCTGTGAACGGTATGATAGTTAAGGTCTCATGTATAAAGAAAGTTTTTTTTTAATAATTGCCCTGCACTTTTACGATGATGTAGCATTATTTTTTGATAGATGCCTATCACATTTGTTCTAACATAGATCATATTTTGGAGGAATGCAAAAATGTTGCAGAAATGATATTCCTGTTGACTAATATATCATAGAAAATTATCTGAGAATGATTTCGCTGATGTGGATATAAAAAGAAATCTAAAAGCAAGAAATGAACTGAAAAATATCTTCGAATCGATTTCTAGAGATATTTTTGATGCAAATAAATCTTCTGATGTAATAATTTCTTCTTTTTATAATGTTAAAAGCTTACCAGAAGCTTTGTTTGAGTTGCTATGAATTATCCTACTTTCAGTTGAATATTGCTAATTAAATCATATCTGATTACTTTCTACATTCAGTTACCTAGTAATATTTATAACTCTTCATTTAAAAAAAATTCAACCATTAATCATGAATCTTACTTCCCACTTTTGCTATTAATCACATCCAGCATTTATCCAAAGGGAAAAATGATGGTATGCTATCAACTTCGATAAATGAGAATTTCGTCCATTGATTTCGTCGTCCGATTTTATTTTGTGACCATTATATTTCCAGCTGAATGAAAACTTTGAAATAAAAAATAACTACGATTTTTTTTTCTTCTTTAAAATCAGTAAAGAATGCCGATTGAAAGTATTTTATAATTTTAGCTTAAAACTCCATATATAATCAAAGTTGAAAATTTTCCAAATATTTGTACCGTTATTTTGTCTTTATGGCCTTCTTTACTATTCATTTTCTTATTGATGTAACAAATAAACGATTTTAATATGAACTGTAATTTAGTTTTCTAAATAAATCCCTCTTGCTTTTTTTTGTCTTTTAAAAACGATTAGTGTTTACGTATTAAATAATATAAAATTCATTACAGAAAATTCGAAAAAATAAAACCTGCCGTAATTATTAATATTACTGATATTATTACTTGCACAGATTTTGAATCTACATCATCAAAATCAGAAGAGAAAGCATTTTTAGCCCTATTCTGTCCAACGACACCTCAGTGGTGTCGTTAGTAAAGTATGCTATTTATAAAGTTAACAATTTATAATCTACCATAACCTCAAAAACTATCGGCGATAATCAAAGTAATCTTAATTAGTACTGCCATAGTCAAGTGAAGAAATGTTTAAGAGACATGCGGACGGCAAAGTGTCAGTTGCACAAGTCACTCGATTTGTCTTTAAGTATTATAAATCACTTTTGGATTCAAAATTTGGAACTGGTTTCGACATTTCAATAGGAGTTAGATGACGAGAAAGATGTCTGAGGCTGAATTCTTTTACAGATTTTTGCTCTTCACTATTGTGGAAACTAGCCATAGACATCAGATTTCGCTTGTAGCTGAACATATTTGCGGGGGTTCTTTAGAGAAATAGAACCCGCAACCCGGCAATCTCGAAGTCGTGATCTTACTACTGGGCAGCCTTAGCCCCGCAAAAGATTTGGGTCAATTTACGTTATGAAATTAGCGCAACACGGGTGTCAGTTTCCAGGGATGTGACATCATTTTTCTTCCTTATTTATCATCAACAGTTAAGAAAATATTAACAGTGCCCAGAACCTGATATTATTTGGTCATTATTAGCTGCTAAAAGTGGCATTATCTTAAATGTTCTTTTCATATACTCGAATCCATTTTTGCTCCATTGCTGTTTCAATGCATCTGATAATTAATCTTTAAAAATGAACCAAGTGGCTTTAGCGCATATTCTTGGCTGTGGAAATTGCAAGGCCGTCATTTCGAGATTCGATTGTATTTATAAAGAAGTAAGGTGGGATAAAAGTTTTTATTTTTTATTTAATTTGTTTATTTTGAAACTGTTTACTAACAGGCATTTTTTTCTTTTCTGCTCACTACTGAATTATTATAATTTCGAGACTCATGGAAATTATTTTTACAAAAGCATTATTACAATTAATTTTACAATAGTACATTTAACTACAATAGACTGGTCTAATCATATTGTACTATCTGCGAGATTATTAGGAGTAACATGTAAGAACAACAATCTGATGTCATTCGAATTTCATTCAAGATGAAACTACAGATTTTATTTAGTTAATAAATGTAAAAATTAATTTATTAATTAACTAACTAGTTAAACCATTCCTTCTAAAATTCTTCCCATTTGTGTAAGACACATCAATTACTTCAATCATACATTTTCTAGCCCGATTTTGCCTGTATTTATTTTCAGACAAATAAAGAATTAAACTTTTCTTTAGTGTGATAGTAACTGAAAAGAGAAATTATATTTGAATATTTCGCTTAAATTATAATTCACATTTAAAATTCTCATATCAAAAATTTGTCAACAGTAGTCTTCAGGAAAGACAGAGAGAGAGAGAGAAAATAAAATAACTCGTTTTAACTACAGATTCAAATTTTTTTAACAGATTTTCTTCATAATTGTTAGCTCTGATATCAAATGATAGAGACCGAATATTTAAAAAATATATGTTAATAATATATTTGTTTGTTTTTCTCTTCCTATCTCCTTTACTTATAATATTAAGTTTTTACAATGTTATTGGAAGCTAAAACAGACATAAAATCCTCTTAATGATGTCAAAAAGAAAAGAAAACATCCCTGTTTTACGTTTTTTTCGGGGGTGGGTATCTTGTAACTGTGATCCAGTGACAAAATGTAGATATGGTTAAAGATTTTTAGGTAACCCCGTCAACAACATTCAGTTTTCAATGTGTGTGTGCGTGTGATTTATTATTATTATTATTTTTAATTTAGATTAGATTTCTAAACTTGCACGCATTGAGGGTGGCGAATCGAGTACGGGGGAATATCTTTCCCTACAGCTTGTAAAATCATTGTTTATTATATTTTCATATTCATCTCGTTATAAGTTCTATACAGTGTTGAAATGCCAGAAATAATTATAGACTCAATGCATATCAGCTCCAACGAAGAAGACAGTTAAAACTCCCCCCTCTCTATGAGAAAAAGAAACAATTCGATTTCGTCTCAATCATCGGTTGAGCCCTGGTTTGTTTTACCAAAATTTATGAACGCATGTTGACCAAGGAACTACTTTTTAAACTGAGAGAAGTAGTCAATGGTGACAAAAAAAACCGAAAAAGGGGGAACAAAGTCCAGAAATGCTTAACAACCTCTCTACTACAGTTAAACAATAGCATTCTGAGTGTGTTGGATATTAGAATATCGAACGAAAAAAAAAAGAAAAAGCATCTGGTCAAACTGATAATGTGGAACAGTTCACAGAAATCCAATAATCCCAACCAGTGAATACAGAAGTAGAGGACCTCTTTAAAAAGGAACTCAACAGTCAGAAACAACTGTAAAAATCAAATCAGTTCGACGAATCCAGAAAGGAGAGATGGCTATCACATACAAAAGGGAAGCAGACTTGCAGAAGCTTACAGAAAGCCTAAAAGAAAAGATGCTGTTACTGAAAATATAATAACTAAAAGACTTGGAATGTAGCATCCTAGCATTATAATATATAAATTACCCAACAACGTACCAATGGAAGGTGTTCAAAGGGCATTTCGTACACATATACAAAATCCAGACGATCCAAAACTTCGCTTTAAAATGAGAGGCAGAACAGAGAACACCTCATACTCGAAGCTCCTAGTGAGGCATTTCATCATCCTAAAAACTTCAAAAGGATTGGTATTAATTAGGAATGGTTATCTGTGGGAATTCATCTTGTCAAACGTTGCTGAACTTGCTAGACCTTTACCCATACAGCCAACTCGGGTCAGTGCAAAAATGATACTCCATTCTGCGGTCGCAGCAATGGATGACACCAACCCGAGAAGTGCATGTCTAATGAGAACTTCCATATAAACTGCTTAGATCCGGACATACTCAATGGAATTTACCTGCACATCCACTCTAAGACCATACACCCACGATGCTCCTGCTACCAAAAAGTACTGGCAGCATTTAAATGGACTGATGATTGTTAATGACAACTAACATCACTCTGAATTCATCTTTCACAAGCAACAAAAATTTAAATACTTACCAAGTTAATCAGGGCAGAGCTAAAGCAACAACCCCTCACCTCCACCCTGCTGTGGTAAAATTGAAAAAGGACTTTCTCCTGGTACAAGAGCCATATATGTACAATAAAATACATGGTTTGCCGATATCTTGGAATATTTTTGCATCCACATCAAATAAAGCTGCAATTTTTATTCTTCAAACCATCCATAAATCAGTTACAATATCTAAATTAGAAAATACTATAGCAATCAAACTCCACATTAACAACAATCCTATAACACTCATTTTGGCTTATTCATCTCCAACAGCGGATATCAATGAAACTTTGAAAGAGATCCAGGATATTATAAGAATGCTACCAAATAAAAACTTCCTGGTAGGAGTCGATCTGAATGGCCACAATCCTCTTAGAGGGTATCATCGCACCAAGATCAGGGGAATTGCAACAATGGATTTATTACTGGCTGATAATCTTTATATCACCAATTCATCAGATACCCCTCCTATCTTCACAAGAAATACAGATGCGGGTTGGCCCGATTTGCCATTCTGTTCACAGGAAATGATCACAAAGGTAGACTCTTGGGAAATTCTAGAAGAACCATCGTTTAGTAATCACCACTTTATTCCGGCAACAATAAGAACAATAATTACTAGCCACATCTTCAATAGGCCTAAAACCTCCGTGAAACTATGAGAAATTCCATAAAACCTTTCAGTTTCCCGTCAAATAACTAATTAACATAATCAAGAACTGCAATACCCAACAAGAACTAAATGAATTTACCTTCCTTCTTCAAGCAATAATAATTCAAGCCGGCAACAAAGTATTTAAAATCAAGAAACAGTCATTGACTGATAACCCAACTTGCTTGACAGATAAATTAGAAATACAAAAGAAAAGAATTAAGTCGCTGAGGCTAAGGGCCCAAAGATCAAGTTTGGAAGAAAAACAGAAAAAATATTTGCAGTTGAAGACAGAAGTCGAAAAATATATGAAGAAAGTCAGAAGAGCCAAAAGCACTGGTTGGAATGATCTAAACACTGAAGTTGCAAATCCTTATGGGAAACATTTTAAAGCTGCCTTTAGGAAAAGAATTCATCCACCTCAACTAACAGTCTTGCACAATATCAATCCAGAAAGAGTGCGCCAGAAAATATTATCTTAATATATTAGAACAAACTTTTCCCTTTCCAAATTCAACTTCATTTTTTACACATGAAATCACCACCACTCCTAATGATTGCTCTTTCACGGAAAAGAAATAGCATAGGTCATTGATAATATCTCCCTAGGAAAAGCATCTGGATATGACGGCATTGATAATCTAATTCTATAAACAATAAAAAAGAACTTCACGACTATCTTCAAAGAACATTTTAATAAAGGTTTTTCATTAGAAAAATTCCCGGTTCCATTTAAAATTAGCAATATCATCCTACTTCAAAAAATTGGAGGAGTCACATCGTACCGACCAATAGCTCTCCTGCCCACTATAGGAAAAGTTCTAGAAAAATTCCTCACACAGTGTCTTATCTATTTTCTAGAATCATATAATCTCATCAAAAAAAGATAGTTTGTATTCCGTGAAGTAAAATCCATACATGCTGTTCTTAAAAAGATAGTAGGAAAATTTATGAAGGAAAAAGGAAAATATTCTAGTCCTTTCAGTGGTCACCAAAGGGGCATTTGTGATATCCAATACCACTCAATAGTAAAATATCTATATAAACTCCAATGTCCCCAAAATTAAAAAAAAAAACATCTTCTAAAACTTGCTACATGGCAGAAAAATATTTCTCAACACATTAGAAGACTGGGCCTTAAGAGGACGGAAGAAAGTTTGCACCCAAGGATAGTGCAGTGGTCCAACTCTATGGAACTTGGTGGCAAACGATTTGCTTAGTAAAATCCGGCCTGCCCATACAACTATCCAAGCGTATTTTGATTTCAAAAGTGCAGTTCTCACGAAGGAAATCAAAACCTCAACACCCAGACGGACCCTACATATTTCTGACTCTACAGCGATTGTTTATATGCTTATACATGCCATAGAGATGTTCACAATGTAATTTATCGTTATTTTCCTTTTCGGTTAGTAATCTAATTTCCTTGTGAGTTCAACTCCTAGTTACTATTTATTTAAATATTTTTGTCCCTTCCATCCATTTATTACTTCAGCAAAAAATTGAATATATTCATACAGGATTCCTCACCGATTGGACTCTCTCTGGAGATCCTTGCTGAACAATTTTATCGTCTCTTGCTTTCTTTTAATGATTTTTCTTTTTTCCCCTTTCTTCCATCTTGTGCTCATCCAATTGGTTAGATATCTAAGTGTTATAGGCACTGAGGGCACACGATGGCGTTATGTTATGTATTTCTCCCTGGTCCTATCGACAAATAATTATGTTTTCTATAGGACCATACAAGTGTAAAATAAAACGCTACCTTTTTTAATTGTAAAACATTTCGAATAAGTTTTTATATAAAGTGATTTTATATGAAAAGAATCAAAAATATTAGTTGTCATTTGATCTGTTGGTGGATGCTAAATTTGTCTATTTTATGTATTGTTAAAAATAAAGCATTGGTTCTAGTGTTCAATTTTTTTTCATTTCTTTAGGAAAGTTTAAAAGATCCATTCTTTGAAAAAAATAACCATTTGACAAATCCTCATCTATTGTTATGTAATGTGAAAGCAATTGTAGAGCATTCTGATTAGTAAGATCGATAAAAATTCCATCCTTTGTCAAACTTTCGTGATGATAACAGTAAACAGAATGGGAATGATCAGACTCGAAATAATCATACCCATCGAGGTAAATGCGCTTTAGAACTCGAACAAAGAACACGGAATGAACACTCATTTCGCGTTTGCATTTTTATCATTTAAAAGGCTAGCGGATCGATAAACCAAATTGAAAACGTATAACATTTCTATCTGAATGGTACGGAACATTGTTTTTTCTGTTTTTGAATCGATATCAGTATTTGTTTGGGGTCTAATATAGGCTAAAAAGTAATGTTTTTTGCTTGCATTTCTTATTTTAGACTAATTATTTTTAAAAATAAAGGTGTTTTGAAAGGTTAACAGGAAGGTTTTTGATTTGATTTAGCTTCTTAAAAATAAACTTTCGGATTATATTGAGAAAACGAGAATAAAATCATCTGATGGGAATCTAAAAGGGTTCATTCGAGACTGGTATTGGTGATTATTGACTCCTTATTTGATATTGTTTCTACCAAATTTTATTTTAAACATAAAATGGGAGGAATTTGTTCCTGGCGCGTACCCAACTGCCATAATCGCTAGTATTTGAGCGCACCTCAAAGATGAATTTCGCTGAACAATTTGTAGAAATCGCGTCTCAGTTGCTTCGTATAATTTGATGAGCAATGCTGCTCTAACTTTGCATATAAATGCAACTTTTCTATTACAAATATTTGGATATTTTCCCAGGCATTGCCAAGAAAGCTAATGCGGTGATTGCTGTAGGCCCGAACTCGCAATCTTAAGGTTTGTAGTCGAGTAACATAACTATTAAGCAACAGTGGCACTTCAGTCCGAGGGATGCTATCTGACTTATAAAGTATTCACCATACATATAATACTGATTTAAAATACAGGGGGGCTACAGTTAAACTTCTATAAACGAAGCAAACGGGTGAATGGATTGTAGCGAAATTCGATACATAGATTATACACGAGACACGCAAACGGAATTTTGAAAAAACAAGTTTAGTTCCAAAATGTCCACCAGACGGCATCCTTTTCCGGAAAAACATTAATTTTAACACAATAAATGACAAAATGGAATACAGAAACAATATTAACATTTATTGACTAGTTTTTGATCACCTTTTTATCTAACCACATTCAGTAAGGTGAGGAAAAAGCAACAGTACGCTGTTGGGGGGGGTTAAGTTTTCAGAAACAAGAACAGATTAGAACAAAATTGCACCTGACAAGCAGTTGTTAATCGTGTCCAGGATTATGTAGAGCCTTGTGACCACCCTCATTAACCTGCAAAATTTCAAGTCGATGGAATTGTGTTCAACAGCAGTTCGTAATTGATCAGTTGTGATACGTCGCATATTAAGTGTTATGGAGTTCTTTAAGTTGTTTAGCGTCTCAACAAGATATCATTGATATAAAACATGATAAGGGCTATAAAAATTTCTTACTCTAACCTGTTTTGTATAAAGCTTTTTTTTCTTCTTCTTCGCCAAATCGCGCCATTTCCCCCTAGAACTGACAAATTTTCCCGGTTTTACATTTCATTACTCATAATTCTTGTTATGCATTGTTAATATTGTTTCTGTTTTCCGGTTTGGTTGTTTGCCATGTTAAATTTAATGCTTTTCGAAAAAAAAACCCTTCTCTGGCTTGACCCTCGAGAAATCTCCTGCAGGAGCCATCACGTTTGGGCGATGACAATCGTCACTCTGCGCGAAATGAACAATGACTGCCGTATATAAGCCGCCAATTTTTTTATAAAATATTTTTTAATATATATATTTTTATATACAAGATGGTGTTATATAAGAAATGGATGAGATGCAAACGCAAGTTTAGGATACAAATTATTGAAGGTAAGTGCATTTTATTTATTATCCTTAATATAAACTTAAAGTATGATTGAATCTGTTACTTTTAAACCTATTTGTTCTTCACGTTCTGTTTTAACAACAAATTATAATTGCGATTTTGTTTTACAATATTATTTGTTCTCCTAATGACGTGGCGTTGATTAAGAATGAATTAAATGAAATAAGAATAAATAGCTGCAATCTATGTATGCAAATTCTCTATTTCTTTATGTCAAAAATCGTATCGATTCTTAAACTATCATATGTTTATCTACGATAGTCCAGTCAGGATTCATACTTATTCAATTGTTATTAACTTATTCATAATTTTGATACAAAATTCTTTTTAAATACACTCTTTATAAAATGTTTTCATCAATTAATCTCAAATTTACTTTCTAACGTGACTGTGATCTTAAATGTATTTATATTGTTGAAGATTAGTTAAATTATAACCTGTGCAGCTTAAGAATATCACAATTTTAGTCGTCATTTTTATTTTATTAGAATTTATATTCTAAGTGATATTTCTATTTTGTATATATGTGTTCTAAATAATTGTATTTTTATATAGTACATAAAATTAATTATTGTTTATTATTCCCATTTTAGCGGCATTTCTATTTTGTATATACAGGGTGTCCATAATTAAGCGACCCTACTTTAAAGTTGTCTACAGGTGCTGCTATTGTTCAGAAAGTTGTGAAATTTTGTATAAGATATAATGAAGAGATGTGAATTTGTTTGAGTGAATAAAAGAATAGTTCAAAATTTCGCCACCAGGGGCAGTTTTTCAAATGGATTACACGTTTAGCTTATTTTTGACAAATTTAATTGCAACCCAACATGTTCAAAATGATAATGATCAATATGTGGAATCGTAAGATAGCATTAGTGTTTCATTATGGACACCCTGTATGTATGAGTTCTGAGTAATGGTATTGTTTTTTTTCTTGCTGTCAATTATGTTGAAATAAATAAATGTTTATTATTCTGTGTATTCATCTGGTATCTATTTTATAAATTCATTCCTATTTAATCATTGACATAATTTATTGCCAGAGGAAGCGCGTGTCTCTCGTGACCTGAGCGTTCGATTCCCGGTCAGGGCTTGCTTGTGCACTATTTGTGAGCTGTGTGGATGGGCCCCCATGGCTATGCAAGTGTCATCATGGGATGAGGTAGAAGTCAGACTTCTGCCCTCGGGTGCTCAGGGGTCCATACCCTCAGAGGCTGCTGCACCTCCTCTTTCAGTTGTAAAGCGGACACGAGTTCAATAACGTATAGATTATTGTTTTATACAAAAACAGTTAATAGATTTGCCATATTTTTTTAACAAAAATTTCTATTAAAAATTCAAAATCTACTATTTATACAGTGCATAAAAATGAATGAATAATTATCTCACTGGCCAATTTTTTTTTTGTTTACAGCAACTTTTATTTTCTATATGTAAGGGTTTTATTATTGATTAGATTCCTTTAAAAAAATAAAACCTCTGAGAACTAAAAAATTTCTATTTCAAAGAACATTTAATGTAAGCTTCTATTTTACACCAACAAATATTAATTAAGTTGTAAATTAACAATTATTATTCACCGCTTTAATAATCGGTGAATGTGTTTTTAATAACGGAAGTTGTCAAGAAATTTTCATGTTTAATATCCGAAATTTTCAGACCACGATTGCAATTATTTAAATATCATTTTTTTAATACAGAATAATATTTTTAATTAGTATCTCTTCAATTATTTTATAATTTAGAGAATTAACGAAAATTGTTGAGAGAGCAAAACGCTATACAATGCAAGTTACGTGTTATGATAACCTTCCTGCGTCCTTCGAGCGTCAGCCCAACAGTGATGACTTATTTCAACAACCAGCAGGCCTTATCTCCCGAGGGTCACGCCTCTGGTGTACATTTTTTTTTTCAAAATTACTACTAATTTAAATTTTTCGAAATGAACTACCAAATTTCGCTGCAATCCGTTTGCGTCGTAGGATGCTGTTTATATGGGAAGTTTAGTTATAACCACCCTGCACTTGGTATTTTTGATTGAAAAAGTACAAAACCTGACACGTTTTGGTAGGCTTTCTCTTTTCAGCAGATATTAACGCAGTTTGAAAATTTTAGCTATTTTAGAAGGAAGACTGGGAAATCAAATAGATTTCTGACTCAAAGATTTTTTTCCATTTCTAGAAATAAAAGCATTTTCTTGGTCCCTACATTTGTAAAAACATTCTTTGAAACTTGTGTAGATTTATAGTGCTTTATTGTGTAGTCTGAATTTCAGAATTGAAATATCGCGCGGTTGATATTCAATAGTCAATTAATTGACTATATTGGGGTCACAAAATATCGAGAACAAAGTTAATGTCATCGCCAGTAATAGGTATGTTATGAGTCAATCACACTCCTAGAACAGCTTGGTGGAATGTTTATACAGAGTAAATCAAAACTCATGGACAAAACTGGATTTTTTGCATAGACAATAATGCAATTTTTTGTATAGGGATATGAAGCACAAATGGCCTGTTGAGGTACAAACACAAGAGATAGACATAAGAGGTAAAATTATTGTTTAATAGCAACATGTTAGTCAATTGTGTAGCAACTTCAGCAAAAGAGGTTAAAAAGTGCATCTATCACCAATAATGCGTTTGCCGTGGTCAACAGACATCTGTGGTTCAATTTTAAATTTGTTAGACACGTCCAGTCAATGTGCATCCTGAATTAATATTTGAGAATAGAATGTATTGAATCCACTGAAAAGTAGTCGTCAAGTCCTATTCCGATGTTTTCAGGTCTCTATTAATTTCGGCAGAAATAATTCGAAAAGTTGTGGTAAACGTTTAAAAAAAAACCGCTTGTTAATGCCGCTGTAACGTTTCCTTTCAGGACTACTCCTTTCCTCCTTTTTGCAGGTTCCTTTCAGTACAGTGTCACTTAAATTCTTATCAAAGAAATGTCCATTTTTCACTGCGCACCTGATCAAAATTTGTTTTCATGAATTATAATTTAATATGCATAGTAAAGTAAATCTTTGAGGCTTGTAACAAAGGTAAGAACGTAATGAAGGCGTTTTTGTGTTTCACAATTTGGAGAAGTGTGATCTATTAAATAAATTTCTTATATAAATATCTATAAACTTAAACTTAAAATTAATTTTAATAATTAACGTTTAATAGCTAAAGTAAATTTATTTTGCGTATTTAACGAAATGTTTTAGAACTCTGTTCTGTTAATTTAACTTGACTGGTTTCACACTGATGAAGACGGCATATTGGAATCGTTTTTCCACTCTTTCTGTTACAATGGTTTGCAAATTTTTCTATTTGAAATTTTTAAAAAACATGTTCTAAATCTGAAAGAAAACGAATGTCAATTTATGGTTTATATAATTTGATCTGTTATGGTTTACTCTATTTCATTATTTCTTAAACTTTTCCCATCCAGCACCGATTTTCGAGAGATTTTCGCAATCTAAAATTTCCCTTAAAAAATTTGTCGCGAATGAAATTAGAGAAACAACCAAGAAATTTCAGTTAACGAAATCGAACACAGATTCAATTGAAATAATTATTGACTAATATATCAAAATCTTAAAATATAGGGATTTTCTTAACCTTTTTCTTAAAAGTCCCCAAGAGAGCATTGTTTTTCTATCGAACCCAAAGTAAATTCAAGACAACGAATGAAAAGACTAAAAAGACATGGATATTTTTTTAAAAATCAAATCAAAGAGATAAAAGGAAATTTGGTAGTAATAAAACTACCCTTCATCCCATGTTTATCCCTATTGGAACTTCACAAAACGAAGCAGAAATTCAAAACTGGAAACCGAAATCTGTGAAAGACGCACAAACATACATCCTAAATCGCACTGAAGTTTCAAAATTTTCGGTTCGATTTATTATTCATTAAAAATTAAGTGAAATTACCTGTTTTTCCTAATATTTTTCCTCAATAGTTGTGATGGCATACAAAAGCAATTTTTTGTTACATCTTGAATTTCAAAAGATAAGAGTGTGTTTCCAACGATTTGCTTGAACGAATTTTTCCTTTCAATTACAATTTTTTTAAAGAATTTAACTTTTAAATGAACTTTCCAGCAGCGCAAGGAAAATAAAATCTTTTTTTATTGTTTAACAAAATAGAGGCATTTCTATTGTTTAACAGAATATGTAAGTAGGTGAGTTTCTGTTGTTCAAGCCAGAAGAAAAATAATTTGCTCATTCCTTTTTTGGAGGCTCATTCAAATCAGACTTTTTTCCTTCATTTTAAGTGAATACCCATGTTTTCAGAAGATCCAATTTGCATGATGTCACTGTCAAGTGAAAAACAATTAAGCGGGCCATTTGTAAGCTCTCTTGCATTCTGCTGCAGTATCACGTCACTATTCTTTTGATCAAGCGAAATTACATTCTTTCGATGTATTGAAATGTTCCACATCAGAATTGATTACTTTCAATGTCATAAATCAACTTGCAATCCATCAGTTATTCCTCCAAGCGCAATGATTGACAACCGGGATAAAATTCCAACTGCTAAATTTCTTCAAAATAGAGTTTCACATCAAAGTATTAAGAAGTTTGTTAAATAAAGAAAAAATTAAGGCACCTGATTTTTTCATAATTTAAATAAAAGAGTATCTTTATCGTTACAAGTATATTGATAACACACTTTCGGTTAGAAATTAACAAAAAAATAAGTTACGCTCTAAAACAGCACAGAGATTTGACGAGTATCATCCATGATAATGAATTGATTCCAGATATAAATTATTTAATAAATACCTATTTCCTTAAGAAAATTTCCTTATTAGTTTCAAGCTCAGTTATCCTTACTTCCCGTTTTAAAACAACAGGAGGGATTTTGTGGGACGCAGCTCGTAATTTTAAACTATGGTCAGAGGACGAAGATGGCAGCACACCTGCCATCCGTTGCGCACTAACGGAAGGATATTTTCCACTAGATTGGCTTACCCAGTCCATTCGAGTTTCGAATCCAAAACACTTTGGCCCTGAATCGGAAATCTTTTTGCCCTTTTCCCCTTTCATTAGCCCGAAGTTAGATAGATAAAAAAAGGAGAAATAAATGCTAGTCAATAATAATAGAAATGCTAGTAATTATGTAAAAAACATTGGGAAATCCAATATATTTTCAAACCTTTATGATAAGAATTGAGCTTTTTAAAACTCATTAGGGAGAAGAATTTCGTTTGATGGTGACTGTTAACATCAAATACTCAAACAATGTCTAAAATTCCCCTAGATAATTATACCAGATCTGTAAAAAGTTAATAATCATTTCAAAATGAGCAGATATTAATCATCCTCGTAAGAACAATATGGATAATGGAGAAAATGCTCGAGCCAATTAATCAACATCATGGGGATATTAGCCAGCCGCTTTTTCCAAGGTGTCTGCATCGATTATCTCACTCAGTAATCGTTAGAAAGATATTTAACTACGTGAGAATCCAAAATCAACGACCGTATCCTATGGTAACCATGAAAAAATATAGCTGGACGGTCTTTTCCTCAAAAATTGACAGAAATGCATGTTCGTAAATATGGTTAGAGAATTTTGATGGTTCTAAATCAGGCGTGGATAGGAAAGATACTCTAAATATTCCATTTCTTTTTCTAGTCGCAATGATTTATTTTATTAATAAATTAAGTGATCACACACAGAGATATTTTCCTTCTTTAAGAGGAATTTTTTTCTTTGTTTAGCCACTGCAAAAGTAATATGACTTAAAAGATTACAGATTTTAGTGAGTGTTGGCTCGCATATAAAAAAGTTATTTTTTTTTAAAAAAAAAACCCTTTTTATTAATATTATTTTTATTTCTGAGTTTCTAATGCATTTTATTACTAATGTATTTAAATTTATTGATAAAACAGAAGAACAGATGCAACCAATTTATCAAATACGCCCTTTTTACATGAACATGTTAAAGGTACAGAAACAGAAAAAATTGGGATTCGAAATTTTGACGTATCTCCATGGAACTCAAAAACGCTCAGTAGGATTTAATATATGGTTATGTTATAGCGAATTTGTATATTTGCATCATTTTTTGGAGGAAATCCATTCAGAGTAATTGGAATATAAGTTAACACGATCCTACAGAGTTAGGTGGATAAAATTTGGCAAACAGATTTAAAATCTAAAGTGTTAAATTTAGGACTAAATCCATCAAAGGGTTGAATGTGTGTGGGTTCTGTACTTAGTAAATGCGATCATTCAAAAACGCAACCGTTTCTATTCATAAAAATACGGAATATAATTTTGTAACTAAAATTGTAATTCTATGTCAAATGTTGATTTCTGTCGGTTGGGAAAAAAACAACCAACACGTTTGGTAACTTTTGTAGCTGACTCTAATAAGTCAGCTCTTTGGTACGCATTGTTTGTTAATGCTATATGTTAATACATTTATTAGAGAGTATCTCTCACTTGTTATTTTATATAAATATTTAGGATACTTAGATATAGATTTAACCATTTTCATCAAGTGTCATAAAATGAAATTTTAACAGTCATTACACTCTAATACTGGACACATTTCTCCTAATCAATTCGTCACTTTGTAAACAATGGTAGCTCAAGAAAACGGCTTATGTTTAGTGCGCAAGTAAAATTTCAAGATGTGCTTTTTTTGCTGTGCTAAGATGTGGCTGTTCAATGCCACTGTTGAATAAATATAATTGATATGATAGGCAAATAGATAAATTAACAGGCAAATTCATTATTATAAATATTGAGGAAACTGGTAATCAGTTCTTTCATAGATTCCCAAGAAGATGAGGCCACTTAAATGGAATCAAAATTTGAAGGCTACATTCTGAAAAATACTAAAATATTATTCTGTCGCCAGAAACACAGAATTTCAAATCTCAAGTTCATGAAGAAGAAGAAAAAAATCTCTATTACAAAATTTTACTTTAAAAACATGAAATGAAAAGATATGAAAGAAATGGAAGAAGTAAAATATAGTTATTCTCTCTGTAAATACTATCTTTTATAAAAGATTCTTTTTTCTGCTTGAAATTTTTCTGCTAGCGCCTTTTTGAGGGCTTATTTATCATTTCATCTAGAATTTTTTAACAACTGTTACTACCCTCATAAGTCGGATAATTTTTTATAAAGATTCCACACGCCCTGAAATGAAATGAACTAGTATATCTGAAAGATGAGGTCACTATCATCTGCCTGTACACCGAATTTCCCTTTGGTGGTATTTCCTGTCATCGGAATGTAGTCTTTACAAATACATCCTTCATGTGTGGTTTTAAGTCCTCTCTAGGGAAGTAGGAACACGTTTATTTAACCATTGAAAGTTATCTGAAGGATCCTTACATTTAAAAATAAAACTCCACATAAAAAATAGCTGTTTCTTTAAAGATGGCATGTGAATAATTCCTTTCTATCGTGAATTACAAAAATGCACTTGACCAACCGACAAATGATTATGAAAGCCAGTCAAATTGATGCAACCTTTTTGCATTATTTATATAAGAAGGCATTTAAATATATGTATCGATATGAAATATTAATTTATACCTTGAAATCTTTTATTGAGCAATTACAATTTTTCAAAGATGAAAAGGTTTTTACAACCTCAACAAAAATATCCTATAATATCCTATACAAAAAAATATCCAATCGATAAAAATTGTTTAAAACCTCATAATGGGGTCATGGTTATACAGTCTCGTTTTCACTGCACTGACACAGAATGGAAAGTCAATCATCCGTTTATACTGTATAAAAAATAGGTAAGTATAAAAAAACCACATGAAAAGTATTCAGAAATTCAGTCAGATGTCACAGAATAAAAATATGTGTTATTTTCTTCCTGAAACATCCTCAGTTTGCCTAAAGAGAAGCAGTGAAAATATAATTCAAATGAATTTTTTTAGAATTACCTTAGATTCTGTGGCTTTCAGAATAATCCAGAACTCGCGAAAGGTAGAAGATTCGGAGAATTTTTGTAAGATATCACACGAGGAATTAACATACCCTACAAATTTCTGCTGATGAGAAAAACTGATGTGCTTGGATTGCATAACAATACAAGTTTGTCTTCAAAAACTGGATATTCCTTTAAGCAAATAAAAAAGTATAATGTATCGCTGGTGTTAATAACTGAAAGAGATTGGTTTTTGGTATTTTTATTCAGTAAATACAACTAGAGTAAAATTTCATAGATTCACAACCTTTTGTTCGACCTTCTTTTATCTATAGGGAATTCGGTGGACATAGTGATTAATTTATTCGGCTACTGTTTCTTTTCTGTTCTAGAACTCTTGAAAGCTGCTGAAGTCTGGTGGTAGATTTTTGATTTCGATTTCAGTGAATCAAATCTCTATTTCACCAAATAATATGTACGGACCAGACATTCATTAAACAGTAATCAGGATTTAAACGTCCTTACGTTCTCACTCAGACGTTTCGCGTTTATGTAGCATGATATTTGCGAGAACTCAGAAGTATGTAACATTAAACCAATGTAGATAACATAGGCAATGAAAAAATAGACGAACTGTCGGAAGACGCAGCTGAAAATGGTGAACTCGATAAATCAACGAAGCTTTCTATGAAGATCTCGGAAAAAAGATGCTTGAGGAATGGTAAAGATCGTGGAGAAATAGTGACACAAGCAGAAATTTCTATTTCTAATCTTCAGCTAGCTTTCGTTGAACTTACTAGATCAAATATTATTTTCTCTGAATATAGCTCTTTCTCTGCCTATCTTGTAGCTCTTTCTATCAGCAATCAATACAACTGTGATAAGATTGGCATGCCACCATCTCAGAACTTCATGGAAAATAAGAAGCCAGCACAAAGTCTCCAACAAGAATGATTGAAAAAAGTAGCCAGTAGCCTGTGTTTGAGGCAAAAAAAAAACATAGGGTAATTAAATTTATCAGTGAAAATAGAGATATTTTCCTGCTTCTCTGGCCTCGAACAAAAAAAAGTCTCAATTCAATGACCAAAAGAAAAATATCGCCACAGATTCACCACTTTCATTTATATTCATAATTATCTTTGAAAAAGAGCTTATAATTTTGGAACTAATCAAATTATTATTCTAATTTACAGTAGGTTATTATATTGCTTTTTTCCACGATTTTATGAGAACAAGTGGGCTGTTGATTTTTTAAAATTCTTTTTTTAAATTCATAGTATAGATTTACTTAATTATTATTCGAGATATTTCTTCTTTCATTATTGAAAAGCAGAAAATTATTTTAATCGGTTGCAGATTTTTTCTTCCTATACAGGTCTGTAATTCCTGTAAATGTTTTTTTTTTCTCTTTTATCTCAAATATTGTGACTTAAACAAAATTCCTGTATCTTGTCCATCCATCTGTTCAGTGGCAGGGCTGGGTGACTGATAAGGAGGTATGAGACTATTCTTGTCTCGTACGATCCTTAAAATAATATAGAACAATGCAGAAAGATTTGTTATGACGAATAGCAGACAGGATGAAACTCAGGGTTCAAGAATATCCTATAGTTTCTCCAGTGAAAATCCACAATATATGTGGATTTACTGTCTATCAAGTCAGTCATGGTTTAATCGATCTCACGTTTTCACTCAAAAATTGAACATAGATGTGGTCTGATAGTTCGGAGAATGAACTGTCTTCCAAACAGTTTGAAAGAAAACAATAATGAAAATATCAAGAAGCCATGTTGGGGTGAACGCTTCTCGAGATGTCAATCCGGGAGCCTTTTGTTCAAGAATCTACGATATATGCTCCCGTGGAACTTATCCACAGTATATGGGAACGTTGACGATGGCATGATAGTGTATCCATTTCGCCTTGTTGATCGTAGTCTCTCAAACGTTAATGTACATTCATTATACTGCCCTTGAAAAAAATTCCCATTCTAAATGAGAATCCCAATTTGGAAAAACAGTATATCTATAAAATGTTTCACTATCGTAGCGATTGCCCTATTGGCAGCATGTTGTGCTTAGAGCCACATACTTCTATCTACAAATGACACTTCCATACATACATGTTATATTCCTGTGTATTAAGTGTATCTCTTAGACTTTTGATTTATCCTGTATATAGAAATCCTTTTAACCTTAAGTGACAGTTAAGTTATACAAATTACAGATTCATTGCTAGTAGTGTTTTGTTAACTGAACAGAAAATGAAGAGATAATAAAATTTTAAAATTTGTCTTCTAAAAAAATATTTCTTAAAAATTATTCATTTCACCATTTCTAATTTATGACGAGTATTCAGGCTAATAACAATTTTTATAAAACTCCTCTTTAGGGGAATCAATTCATAGACATAACATCAAACTTAACAAACTCTACTAGCCATATAACTGCGTGATATTTTACGCTGCTGCTGGATGTGCCATCCTTTTTCTCTTTTGCAAATTGTACATCTGGCGCGGCACACTAAATTTGTATCAGCTAAACATGAATTACCTCCGATACTTTTGATTTAAGGGAATTCAATAGTTAAAGATGTGTTCAATTAACATTTTTTACAGAAACCAGTTATTTATTTAAAAATAATCAATATCTTCAATCTTTGTTTCCTTCTATATGCATCCGATTGCTTCTCAAATGTACTTACTCTAATTTACTAATTTTAATTACAGTATTAAATTTATTTAATTAAATTTACTTAATTTTATTTAAATTTAAATTAAAATTACTAAAAATGAATGAATTCATTTAAAAGTATTACAAATTTATTAAAAATGGTAAATTAGAAAATTTAATTAATAAAATACGCTTAAAAGTGAAGCAATTTTGACAAGAAAGAATGAAATATAGAAAAAAATATCCTACTTTTTAAAAACAATTTTGATGTGTCATTGAGTGTCATATTCATTTCATCTACTTTGGTACTTCATATCTTGTTCACATACTCGAAATATCGATTCGATCTCAAAAAAAGTCCTCCCTCCGCTCGAAATCGTGGAAGTCCGAAACATTTAAATTTCAAAATCCCAAAGGCGAACTCATTGGCTGATGCTATACCTATATGATTGTCACAAATCCCCCCAATCAAATCATTTATTGCATATCGGTTGACCAAAGCGAACAGGAAAGCCAACTCCTTCGCCTGAAGCACTTGATTCTTTTGATCATATAACGCGATTGTATCACAAGTGAAATGAACGGACGTTTATTTCTGGTGTTTTGAAAATCGATCCTTCTCCAAATGAAAGGTGACATTTCTGCACTATTGCATGCTTCTTTTTTTGTTACGTTGACTTCGATTCGTACCACCGATGATTTATCGTTCCACATCGATTGATATCCATACGTTAACCTGTTACCTGTGTATGATGAAATATTTCAATTCAAAATTGAATGTAAGTTAATAAACCAGTTAAAGTTAAAATTTAAAAAAAATAAATAAAAATATAACAATTATTATAAATACATTTAAAGGCTGATGTAGTGGGATAAGTCCTAGCTCCTAAATGCATTCAAAATAATTTAAATTAATTTCGTTGCATTCTAAGCATTAAATTAAAGTTGGCATTAATGGTTTAATGGAGCCATAAAATAAACACGGCATCACTGGAGTCAGCCAGTTAATGAAATTTAGTTTGTCTTTATGTTCTCACAAAACGAAATCCCATGTATCTTTCATGACAGAGATTTTTTTTCTTTTTTCAAGTCATTGGAATGTATCTCCAGTTTCTCAACACAACTCCAGGTTCTACTAATTCTTGCCTTTCCTCATTCGATTCCTCCTCTTCTATCCATAACATAATCGGGGACAAAAATTTATATCTGCTTGTGATAACGCCGCGAGAAGAATGAAATCCTAACGTCTTAATGATACCTAGTATGTAACAGCCTGTACTTGAACGTAAAAACCTATCCTTCTTAAATCTTCCATTTTTATGCCTTGAACCTATTTTCACGATTTTAGTTCATTTCTTACCATGAAGAGTTTTTGTTAGCGTTACTTTCGTTAACTTTAATCGAAACCCCCACCCCTAATTATTGTTTTATTATAAATTTGAAAAATCTTCATTGAATATTTATTCCAAGCATCCAACCTATCAAAAACTACTTGCTGATAAACTTTATATAATTGAGAAATATTTAAGCTATTAGCAATTACGTTCTGTTAGGTGATTTTTGATTCAAATTATAGGCGTAATTAATTACAGCGATTCCTATTTTTAATTTTAACTCTAAATGATTGGATAATGAAGTTATTTTTAAAATAAATATTGAAAGAAAAGTGTAAACAATGGTAATGACATATTTTCATGAAAGGAAAATTGTTTTAGATTTAGTGGTGCTATTTTTAGGGTATTAATTATGCGGCAATTACGTCATCAACGTTACAAAGTGATTTTTAATTTATTTTTGTATATTAGCTTGTAATAAATTAGAAATCTGTTATAATGTTCTTTCTCCGCTAATCGAAAAGTATTATGCCTAACAAAAAATCACGCATCACTATCACAGCTTTAATACTAAAAATATTTTGAAATAATGAAGGAAATGATTATCAAATATTTTCTATTTTTACATGAATTTATCAAGCTTTCTTTTCTATTACAAATAAAACTAATCATGAATTAATATATTAATAATCATTTAAGAAAAGTAATCTATGATGCCTGGAAAATTTAGTATTGTATAATAATGCAACTGTAGTGTAAAAAGAAGGTATTTAGAAAAATCTTCAAATAAATTGCTATTTTACGATTTATACGTGAAAACGTTGCGACGCATATATGCGATGGATATTTTGTCCAACAAAAAAAAAGTAGTTTACCTCTCTAGAAAGTTAGTTATGATATTTCCGTTATTTACAATAGCTTATAAGAACATGAAAATTAACTACATCTTTACTGATTAGAAGAATCTAATATATCAAATAAAATATTGTTTTATTTATTTTTTGCTACAAAAATATTTACAAAATCGCAAGATTTCGAATTCTCCATATTTTGTAAAAATATTTCTCAATTTTTTGGTTAATTTTTTAGAGGAAGAGAAAATTCTTAGAATCACTGCATTACCATAGAATTTCGGTTTTCCATTTGTGATCCATAAGTAGAAAAATACAATCTCTATTTTAAGAAAACTAAATAAAGAATTTTATGTTCAATAGTATTTAAAAGCGGACTTGTTCAACCAAAACGTGATGCCCTTTGGCGCTGGACAGGGGACAGCAAAACGTTAATTGGGACTCGACCCAAATAATTCACGAAAACACCTTATTTCTAAACTTTCTTTTCTTTTCTTTCTTTGGTTACAATGACGTTTATTGTATTCTGCAAATCAATTCTGACAGTGGACTTTCCTTTGAACTTTTTTTTTTAAAATCTTAAAAATTTAAGTTGTTTTAGGGTGATACATTGCGATTTTTTTAATCACGGATCAGAAGCCACTATATCTGGCATTACCGAAATACACTTAATTAAGGATAATGGAAGTTCAGGAAAAGAAAAAGTCAGAAGCAAAACAAATGTGACCTATTTATTAAACAAAAGTAAAGAGCAAAAAAGAGGCAATATGTTTGGTATCTAAATATATAAAAATCAATGTCAAT
>JAOUZG010036559.1:1550926-1572241 GCA_026289955.1 Argiope argentata
AAAAAAAAAAAAATTCTTTCAGCGCGTTTCCAATGTATTTCAATATTCTAAAATGTACTTTTAAAAATATTAAATACGATAAGTAACGCCGAGTTATTATTTTGTTTCTTCAGTGTTTAGAAAAACAATAAACGATATTTCAATTTCTGAGATATTTTGGTATTTATCCGTATGATTAAAATTTTGTAATTAAATATGTTATACAATAATTCAATAATGCTGTAATAACTGGACTATGCAACTGATTTGTCTTATGATTGCAACAAATAAAAGTAATATTCAAAATATTTCTTTGTAATATTCATTATCATGAATATTTCAAATAATCAAACAAATTTGGCCTGGAAAAATGAATTAAATAATACATTTTATTTAGGCTTATAATTAACCATTTGGCACTAGAATTTTTTGAATACTTCGAAAGAAAGCTGCTATAGAATATTAAGAACCATTTAAAAATAAATTACAGTTAAAAAATGAACCTAAGTTACTCGGGTTAAAATCAAAGCTCTCATTATTTTGCAATCAGGTAATGACATACATATGGGCAAGCAAATCAATATTTTAATTGCTGCTTAATTGTTTATATTTTGATTATTATTAAGAGGGATATTGCATAAATACTGTTGTTGTTTTTTAACATTTCTGTTAACTTTTTACAATGAAATGATGTTTAGGATTTTTTTACTGAGTGAGAGGCTTCGCAAAAATTTATTAGTGATTTTTAAATTAAAGCTTTTTTATGAGCCACCTTTAAATTTACTATTCAGGACAATGAGTACGATAACGTTTCCATTTCCAAAAAATTGTGAATTGCTCTTCCACTTTCTCCTCTTCAGGACGTGTTGAAGATCATACGAAAATACTTTTTGAAATAACATCTGTGGTTTTTACCATTAAAGACGTACTTAGTGGTGAAATGTTAGGGGACAATCAATCAGATGTTTTTCTGATAACTTTTCTAGTATTTTTTTGTGACAAGCCAATTTAAATCGAATTAGTTCTCAAACCATTTGGAATCTAAACGACCCCATTTTCTTTTCCTTTCCATTTTTTTTACCTCAAGCTTAACAATAATTGTTTTTAAGATTTCTAATCTCGGGAATAAATACGAAGATCCCATGAGAAAAATTTAGAACTCTACCATGAAGATAACATTCCTATAATTCACTGATAACGATTGACTTCTCCTTATCTCACACAGAACTACTGTATAGTTTGTATGGGACATCATCCAGATCACCACCATTTTATTGATCGTATTCGGCAGTACAACGGATGTTTTCAAATGGCATCGTTTAGAGCCAAGCAAATTAAGGAGACTGGTTTCATGCCAACATTTAAAGTTCAAGGACAAGTTTATCATTTGTGTGGAAGTTTGATCCCAGAACAGAGCAAGAGGCTCAATTATTACAGATATATTTCATAGGTGATGATGAAAAAGAAGCCCATTTAAGGTCACAAAACTATCCTGATGTCAAGCCGGACATGGTAAAGCAACTTCAACATATGATGCATGAAGTAAATAATTACATTAGGGACTTTAAAACCGCGTTAGATAAGGTTCCACGTGAGTGTCGAGATTTTCAAGTAGTGATTCATGCAGATCGTATGGCTGCCAATGCACATAAAGGACGTTTCATTGCACCTTCAACCACCGAGGTGGATCTGGTGATTGTAGGACAGCAGTTTCAGCAGAGAGACATCATACTTGAAAGCCACAATTCAAAACAGCATAAAATAAGCGAACTCCATAGGGCATACGATGCCCTGCAATATCCTCTCATGTTCTGCTATGGAGAAGATGGATATTGAGTTGATGTGCTTCAGCAAGAAACTACTGATAAGTTGTGACCTATTACTAAATTATCTGTCAAGAATATATAATATCACGAGATAAGAAGAAAATGTCAAGAATATATAATGTCACGAGATACAGAAGAAAGTTATCTGCTACGCTACTGTGATCTTCTAAGCCAATTCTTAGTTGATGAGTATGCAAAGATAGAAACTGAAAAACTGAATTTTCTCAAATACAATCAAAGCAAACTGAGATTAGAGGAATACATTCATTTGAGAGATGAAATAGGAAGGCATGAATAAATGATCAAATAGGACAGAGAGTGGCATTACAATCATCGTTTACTGGTGGACCCTGTTACATGCACAAATGAGCTCAAGATGCCATGACATATGTACGTCATTATGGAAGTTCAGATTTGTTTATAACTTTCAAGTGTAACCCAAAATGGAAAGAGATTCAACGAGAATTGTATCCAGGACAGAAGCATTATCAACGTCATGACATCATTGCGAGAGTTTTCCATATGAAAGTGAAGGAGTTTACGGACCTTATAGTAAAAGGATTAGTTTTTGGTAAAGTTCGGTGTCACATGTTATCTGTAGATGGAAAAAGTGAGAATTGCCACATATTAATTGCCTGGTGCGGCTGGAAGAAGTCATTACTGCTGATATGGTTGATAAAGTAGTGTGTGCAGAAATTCCAGATATTGATCGTGATCCTCTTCTCTATGATATTGTTAAGGCTAATATGATTCATGGGCCATGCGGATGTGTAAATAGATTTTCTCCTTGCATGAAAGATGGTTGCTGCACAAAACGATATCCTCGCCCTTTCGTCCAAGAAACACAGAGGGGACAAGATGGTTATCCTTTGTATAGTAGGAGAACTCCAGAAGACGGTGGTTTCACAGTTAACCTTAAAGGATTTGAGTTAGATAACAGATGGGTAGTACAGTACAATCCCGTTTTGTTGCGTACTTTTAAATCTCATATCAATGTTAAGATAACAAATTCCGTAAAATTCATAAAATACATTTGTAAATACATCTCTAAAGGAAATGATCAAGCAACCTGTGTTTTAAAGAGTAATAAAGAAATTGATAAGATAAAGACATACGAATATGACAGACATATCAGCAGTTCAGAAGCAGTGTGGAAAATACTAGGATTTCCTATTCGTGAGAGATACCCTGCAGTAATTCATCTTGAAGTGCATCTGGAAAATGTCCAACGTGTTTACTTCACCGCACATAACATTCATGACAAAGTTGTAAAACCTCCAGATACAGCACTTTAGGCATTCTTCAACCTTTGCAAAATTGATGAGTTTGCTAGAACATTTTTGTCTGCTGAAGTTCCTTCGTATTATGTGTTGCAACAGAGTAAAAAGTTTACAAGATGCAGGCGTGGAGAGAATATTGATCAATGGCCATGGATAAAGAAAGATTCTGCTTTAGGGCGCGTTTACACAATTCATCCTAACAATGTTGAGTGACATAACCTACGCCTCCTCCTCCATCATGTTAGAGTCCCAACATCTTTTTCTTATTTAAAAACTTTAAACAATGTTAAATAATCTACATTGAAACCTGCATGCATGGCATTGGGATTGCTCGAGATTGATAAACCATGGAAAAACTATATTAATGAAGCTATTTTAAGCAGCTCATAGTTCAAACTGCGAGAACTTTTTAAAGTTATCTTGGTATTTTGTCACCCCTCTGATACACGAAGCCTTTGGAGAAAGTACGAGGACAGTTTTTCAGAAGAATCCGGTTTCAGCATGAAAGATAACTGCAAGAATCCGCTCTTTCAACTAAGGACAAAGCGTACAACTAATACTTCATTTTGATTGAAGACACTGTTCAGACTCTCGGAGGTCAGTGTTTAATGGATTATGTTTTACCTCAGTCTGAGTCTCATTTGCAAAACAGAGACTACATGCGGGAAATAAATTTTGATCTTGAAGATTTGAAGAAAAAAGTATATAATGTTGAAGCCTCTCTAACAGACGAACAGTCCAGCGTATATCAAAAGGTCCTCAACAGCATCGTGTCTGGTACAGGCCCAATATTTTTCTTAGATTCACCTGGTGGCGATGGAAAAAAATTCTCTTAAATTTTTCTTCTTTCAAAGTTCAGAAGCAATAAATGCATTGCCTTGGCAACTGCATCATCAGGAATAGCTGCAACGTTATTGGAGGGTGGAAAGACAGCTCATTCTGCTTTTAGATTACCCCTTACCCTCAATTACTCAGAGAATACAATGTGCAGTATTAAAAAACAGAGTAATTTGGCTAAGGTTTTACAAGATTGCAAGCTTATTATCTGGGATTTGTGTACTATGGCTCATAAAGCAGGATTCAAGACACGTAATGCAACTCTCAAAGATCTAAGGAATTCTGATGAAGTAATGGGTGGAGTAACTGTTCTACTAGCAGGAGATTTTTATCAAACATTACCAGTTGTACCTAGAGGAACTGAAGAGCAAATGAAGATAAAGTATGCATCAAATTGTCGTATCTGTGGCTTAAAGTGCAGAAATTTTGTTTGAGTATGCAAATTCCTTTATATGGAGATGCGTCAGCAGAATTGTTTTCTAATCTTCTCCTTAAAATAGGAGGCAGAATATATCCTGCATGTGCTGGCAAAATTATTATACCCCAAGAACTCGCTACAGTAGTATAGAGTTGCCAGATCTCATCGCCAAAATTTATCCTGATATTGTTGATATAAAAAATAAGCCAATTGAATGGTTGTGAGAGCGTGCCATCTTATCTCCAAAAAATGATACAACCGGAGAAATCAACAGCATCTTACTAAAGCCGTTTAGTGGAGAAGATATTTACTACAAATCTTTCGATACAACAAATCGTGATGATGCAGTGCAGTATTCAGAAGAGTTTCTTTACACTTTAGACCCTCCAGGTTTTCCCACATACTTCACCTGAAAGTTGGGACACCAGTAATGCTACTACGAAACCTTTGTCCACCAAAGTTATGCAATGGCACAAGACTACAATAGACTAAACTTAATAAGTATGTAATCGAAGCTACGATAATTACTGGATCTGCTCGAGGAGAGTTGGTCTTAATACCCAGCATTCCACTAATTCCATCGGACTATCCTTTTGAATTTAGAAGAGTGCAGCTTCCTGTAAAAGTTTGCTTTGCAATAACTGTTAATAAGGCACAAGGATAGACATTAAAGGTACCAAGGATCAATTTAAGAGAAAACTGTTTTTTACAAGGCCAATTTTATATAGCTTGCTCCAGAGTCAGTTCATCAAGCGGCTTAATAATTTTAGCACTAGAAAAAAACCCAAAAATTTTGTATACAAAGAAGTACTTGCTTAAACGTAGGTATAACAATAAAATGTGGATGATCTGTCTTTGCAAAGAAAATCAAAGCATTAAAAGTATTGTTAAGGACAGTTAAGAGTCGGTTAAGGACATTGGTATTTATATAAGGAGTCCAGGGGCCCCGGTACCCTCCTAAAATTAGAAAAAAAATTATAGGTAATAAGTAATTATTATAGGGTATTTTCGTAACTAGGTGTACCAAGCACTGTTAGCCCCAGCTAATTCCATTACTAGAGCAATGCCGGGTACGGGAATGCTAGTCATTAATAAAAATTGTGAATTTTTGCTCCGTGTAGTAAATTACCCTATTTACAGAAACCAATAATACTTGGTATAATGGTTAATACATAGTATATCTCCCAGACGATACAACACAGTTCGTACAACGCCTGGGTATGCTGAGTATGGAATTATGGATCTGGTCACATGGAGTATTACATCACACATCAAACAATACTCTCCGATGTTCCGGTGGTGGTGGTTGACGAGCTGCAACTCGTTGGCCAAGCATGTCCCACACAGGCTCTACTGAATTTAAGTCCGGTGACAATACTGAACAGTCCATACGGTCGATATCCTCCGATCGAAAGCATTCGTTTACGATGTTTTTACGGTGAAAACGGGTGCTGTCATCTATAAACACGAATTCCGAGCTGCTGGCGCCCCGAAACAAACGCATGTGTTGTTTCAAAATGACGTCCCAATAGATTTGGCTTGTCATGGTTGCAATTTGAACTTTCAAGTTATTTCTGGAACCTTGAATACCCCTTCCCAAGTGAGCAATTCTGCACCACGAAAACGGTTTCGTTCAATAATGTTCTTTTGGAGATAACGGATATCTGACGGTTTCCATTTGAAAGTCCAGTGAGAATCAGAAAGAAATTTAAACTTGTACTCGTCGGAAAACATCACACAGGTTCTCTGTTGTGGTGTCCACAATCCATGCTCTCTATTCCAGGCTAACCACAGGCTACAGTGAGTTGCAGTAAGTGGAACACATTTGACAGGCTTAAAAGCAATCTGCCCTAAGCGTCTGTACACGGCCTGTTTTGAAACTGTCGTATCAATGGCTGAGAAAAGCTGACGAGACAATTCAACTGCTTTGCTCCGTCTGTTTCTTTTAGCAGTAACTGGAAAAGATAGGTCCTCATTCGGGGGTTTAGTTTGGAGGCTGTAACGTCTACTCACATTACCATCAACTTCAAATCACTGCTAAAGTCTAAATATGACACTCTGGGCTATTCTAAGTTCCTCAGATATTCCCAGTGAGGTGCTTCCAATTCCAGACACCTAATAATTATACTACCCGAAAAATCATCCAAATGTATTCTTTGTATCATAATTATGTGGTTTTGCACTGAAAAGCGCTGGCGAAGAACTTTACTTCTTTTCTTTTATTTCTTATACGTCACTCTCTTACACTCTCGTCATTGTGACGTATTATCGATGTCATCTGGTGGCTTCCATCAGTTTGCATATGATTTTTGAAGATGTATGTAGTCATTTTACGGGTGATATCTGTATTTTAGAGTTCGATTTTCGAGTGGCTTTGAATTATCTGTAATTTATGGATATGAGCATAGTTTAATCACTTCAAAACGCTTTTTATCATTTAATCTTTTCATACTTGAAAATTTTGTATCAAAGTTTTTATGCACAATCTTATAACTGTTTTTAGAATAAAAAAATGTGGTTAATATTTTTTCAATAAAATAATTTGTTTTTAGAACTTATTATTGAAAAAAAAATTATACTATTCACAGAAAATTGCAAATAATTGCTTACCTGTTTAAGCTGCTAATAATTATTTTAATATTGATGATATATTAAACCCCACTCTGACAGATTAAACTTTTATTCTTACTCGCCCTGATTGTAGCGACTAATTTTAAACATATTGAGTAAATTTTTTTCTTTTAACCTTCGTAAGTTTTATTGATAGTATAAGTGTTTTTTATTCTGTTAATAAAAGTTCATATCAAAATAAGTTTTAGAAATAACTAGATGACTATTGTTAAGTTTTTAAGGTACTTAATGGATATTAACAGGGAATAAGGGAAAAATTCAATAGCATGAATTATTGCATATTCAAAATCATTTTCAAAGGCCTTTTTTTCATAATAAAACATCTGCGTCAACGTATGCTTAGAAACACTGATATAAAATATTTGTTTAAATATTTATAATGATTCGTAATGTTTCTTTTATTATCTTATTTTGTTTTTAGAACTCAATGTAACACTGAGGAATTGATACTTATATGATTTCAAGTTATTGTGAAAGTGACAATGCGAGAGAATGTTTTTAATCGTGAAGAAACGCAAAATACCATAATGGGAATTCGTGATTACATCGAATAAGTTACGATTACTATTATTTGTTTTGCTATTCTTCTGTTTATCGTGAAATTTCTGTATCGACATATTTTTAAACATACTCCGCCTCATGGAAAATCAACTCGCTTTTTACTTACAAACAAACAAAATCATACGTTTCTTTACGTCGGCAACATACGGAAAAGCTTCGTATTTGAGAGAACTTCTTAAGGGTCGCGCAAAACTAATCAAATTTCGACAGTTGAGAAGAATAGCAGTCAATTACAGAAATAAAACCTAAATGTCAAAGAAACAACCACAGGAAGGCAGCAAGAAAAGTTAGGAAGATTCAGTTCTATAGCTAGAAAAGGACTTCAGATTTTTCTAGGAAGTACGGAGAGTTTTCTCGAAATCTGTTTCGGAACTTTTTCATAGAAAAATGCATACAAATATTTACAAATTTCTCTTTTTGATGAAAAATACATTTTTCATGAAATATATTTTTTTTAATTTCAGCTTTGTACACATTGCAAAGCTATAATATGTTCTAAAAAGATCCATTACGGAAAAATCGATGACATATTTCACTTTTTAGCGTTTTCACAAATATACATAAACATACTCATAATATAATAATAATTATAAATTTCTTTTTAAAGATGCGCATATGACAGATTTCGGAAAGAATAAATATTTCAATAAAAAATTTATCATAAAAAAGGTCAATTACTTGCTTGAAGTTTACAGAGAGAAAACCGAAGAAAGTCTTTCGTAATACTTTTTATATAGGAAAGCTTGTTACAAAATTCTCCAACCAAAACCGTGGAACCATTTTCAATAGTTTTGGTTTCATTTAAAACTTCATTACCTCGAAAAAAATAATCAATTCTCGCATACTTTCCCCAAACCTTCCTTTTTGACAGATGTTGAAGTAACTGCTTCACTGCGCACTATCCATGGAGATAGAATCTGCCGGCAATATCTACTGAGCCTACACTGCTCAAAACAATTAGGGGAGCCCATGATTTTAACAGCATTACGCAAAGATGTCTACCAATAAGTAACATAAAATGAATCATCCATAAATAACAACCTGCCAGGAAACGGGCGAAGAAAACTTTATAGGCAAATCAAAGTTCATGACGACAAAAACCAGAAAAAAGAGATAAGGCCAGAAATCGAGATGTTGCAGAAACGTCTGTTTTATTCCCGTAACTGTGAAATTTGATTGCGTAGTCTTTCTGTTTTTGAGACAGGCTTATGAGAATGTCTGAACAACGTGATTTACCGGGATTCATGGCATGGCGTGTCATAGGCCTACTGGAATCAGGCCAAACACAACGGAGTGTCGCGGACGCTGTTGGAGTCCCCAGAAGTGTTGTTGCAAGGCTGTGAATCGATTCCAAGAAACAGGAAATGTTAGACGTCGACCAGGGCAAGGTCGGCCACGCGCCACTACAGCAACTGATGACCGGTATATACGGTTAACAGCCCGTCGGAACAGAACAGAGAATGCTACTCAGCTGCAAAGACAGTTGTTCTTGGCAACAGGACGAAGGGTGTCCAGCCAAACAGTACGTAATAGGCTTCATGGGGGAGGGCTCTATGCACTTAGGCCAATGGTCTGCATACCGTTGACCCCACGCCACTGTGCGGCCTGAAGAAGATGGGCTGCTGAACATCGAGATTGGCAGCAACATGATTGGAGCCAAGTGCTGTTTACAGACGAGTCCCGATTCAGTCTGGAGTGTGACACTCGACGTGTTCTGGTATGGCGGGAGAGGGACACTCGAAATAACCCCGCATTCGTTCATAAAAGGTGACAATACAGACGAGCTGATTGGATGGTATGGGTTGGAATCAACATAGGCGGACGTACGGACCTGCATATCATTCGGAATGGCACTTTGACGGGCCTCAAATATGCAGACGAGATACTGCGATCTCATGTCATCCCTTAAGCTGGAAACATTGGCGACTCCTTTATTTTCCAGGATGATAATGCCCGACATCATAGAGCTCGTCTGGTGGAGAACATGTTTGAAGCTGAAACAATACAGCGTATGGAATGGCCAGCGTGTTCTCCTGACCTGAATCCAATCGAGCATGTTTGGGACATGCTCGGACGACGCATTGCTGGACGGCCAAGGCCGCCTGTGACTGCCCCAGACTTGGAGTTTGCATTTCTTGAGGAATGGAACAGTATTCCCAAAGTCTGATAGATAACCTGATTGCATCCATGGCAAACAGGTGTGCAGCAGTCTTAGCTGTTCGAGAAGACCACACCCCCTATTAAAACTCTTGCATCATGTCTATTCAGAGCCTTTTTTTTATCGTTTGCATGTAACCAAATTGTTGCCCTAAATCATCTTTTCGTGTTTTTTCCATATTTTCAAAGAATTAAAGCTTAATTCCACATTGTTTTATTTTTTCTCTGTATTGCGCATGGATACGCGTGTACTACCCATTGTATGCCAATACGTGGCTGTCTCGCACGGTTTTCTTGATTTTTTTGCTTGCTCCCATAATTGTTTTGAGCAGTGTATTTCGAAACCTTTCATTTCAAATGAAAGTTCATGACCTCTAGATATGACCTGAATGGTAACTTTTCTCTTCCTTTCGAAATATATCGAAGAATAAAAGGACTCAGATCTAGCCTCAAGAATTGAAACGATTTTCATCGTCAAGTTGACAATTTCAACACTTTGAAATATAGCTGATCAATTAGGATACTTTATCATTATTGTACAACTATTATTTACATTATTATAACTAAACTTCTATTATACTTTTAGTATCATTAGATGCAGTAAATAAAAGTTGAATAAATTAATCTTTATTGTACTAGCCGCCTTCGGCGGTCCTATTATTGACATTTATATAGTCATGACAATGTATTTTGATAGAATACATCTAATCAAAACAAACAAATATATATTTTAAATTATGAAACATCAGAATGATAGAGTTGTCAAGTTAAGCTTGTAAAGGGGCAAAATTAATTAGGATGAAACCAATTCATTGAAGACTGGCGCTCTATCTGTAATGTCTCTCGAAAATGGAAAAAGGAATAGAATGCTTTTCATTACCTATCTAGTAATCACTAAACTTTCACACGAAAAAAAAGGTAAAGTCATTACATTCTATTTATTTGGTACCCCATATAAAAAGTACAGTAAAGTAGCGAATGCCTTAGAAACAGCTCTCGTTGATGAAAGAATGTTCATTTTTAAATGAAAGGACTTTCATTTAAACATGGGTTACATTCATTTTATTTGAATTAAAATCCCGAAAACGCCAAAAGTTTTTATCGAAAGAAGAAAATCCCGATTTTCAAAATCTATACAACGCGGCGAATAATTAAAACTCCCTAGATTCGAGATGAAAATAATGACATAATTATGCAAGTATAAAACAAAAACGCATATTATATTATTTTTTGAACAAGGAAAATATTTAAATAATTATACTTTGATAGATTGGTAATAAAATTTAAATGGAAGTTTATTTTTTGACATATTTGAAATTAATAAGAATAATGAACATACTTTTAGAAGTATCATCTCAATGTTACAAATAGTTATAGCAGAAATAAGAAAAAAAAAGTGGGCATCATGTCAATTAAACTTTTAAGAAATTTTATATGAAATCTGAAAAATTAAAACTTGATCAATTGCTTTAGAAATATCATTCGACTTAATAAAATATATATGTTGAAATAATGGTGAATTTCAGTTTTATTTACCATTATCACTCCTTTATGATTTTTAAAAATAGCTCTTTCACGATCAAAATTAGTTCAATTATCACGTTTTGACGACACTCTTCATTTTTGGTTAGATGACAATGTTTCAGCTGGCCTTCAAAACTTGCATGATACGCAAAATGAGAGGCGAATATGAAATAAACCATCGGTAATGATAATGTATAAAAAAAGGGAAAGAAAACAATAGCGTTTGTTGAAAATTATAACCAACAATAAACACTGTCAGTTGGGTTTTGTTTAATAAGAAAAAAGATGCCCTTCTCCGACTTCTGACCTCCGTATTTCAAACCACAAAAAAATTTCGATTGTTCAAAATGTAATTTTAGATTGCCCTTTTGTATAATGAAACGCAAAGTGAATTTCAAGTTTTCAAGGTAAAGCATAGTCTTAATTTGTATTTATGTTTACAGTATGTTTCTTCTAGTAAATATTACAAATGTTCCATGTTATGTTCCATAATTATTCATACATATTTGATGGAAATAATGTTGAAAAATATTAATCCGACTTGCAACCGATCAGCCAGAATGGAACTCTGTCATAAATTTGGGTGAAAAATAATGAGTCATTCATTTGTGGGTGTATCATGAACGTAATACAAACTACTTCTCAACAAAGACAAAAGAAAGTACGAACAAAGAAGTATAATCATACATTTTAAATCTAATGCTGCGATTTCTGATCCTCTTCCTGTCGTGAATCATTAGAAGCCTTATGCATAATTATTGACCATTCAAGTTGACTACACACTGAAAACTACTTAAAAGTGGCCATAAAACTGATTAATGACATCGCGTATTTCTACTGTTAAGTCCATATAAAGAGTTCCAAAATCTGAAACATTATTCTTTCTAAATGAACAACTTGTACAGAATATCAAAAATGGGTTTCAATATTAAATTATCTTCGAATACATCAATTCATTTTTTATATATTAAGGTAAGATTAAGGACTAATTAACTGGTATTAATGAAGCATGGCACCCATTTACCTGGCCTTTTAACTTCAGTTGTTAATGACAGTAATATTATCCAAGAAATGTTTTTAAAAATAAATGAGAAAAAAATAAGTAAAAAAATTATTTATTTAGCATTGTTTCGTTGATTAAAATGATTCTTACAGAATTGAGAGCGAAAAAATATTATTCGTATTTTATAAATAAAAAGGGATCACATAGGTAAATCAGAATGGAATTGCATCTCACATGTTTCGAATTATCATTTGGACATTGATTTTTTATCTATGTATGAAAGGATAAAACTAAATTATCATAAAGATAATAACATGTGACAGATAATCAATATCAAGAGAATTTCATCATTTTCACGATAACTAGTAAAAATTCGAAAACAAATTCTTGTAAGATGAAAAATAAAAAATGACATACCTTTCAATATATTACCTTAATGTTTTTTCGTCTAATTTTAAATCACTGTACATCTGTCTTCATCTATCACAAATGAATTTATATCTCGTGAATTTTCAAACAAAGTTTGCAGTTCCACATGTAAGTTTTGAAAATCATAATAACTTCTAACAAAAATAAATTTCTCTACATTTTTTCAGGACATATTGACTATTTAATTCATTTTATAAGTAAGAAGCTGCTCTTAAAAAGTCTTAAAAAATGTTTTAAATTTCTAAAACTTGCAAAAAAAAATCTTTTCCTAAATTCAACTAAGGAATCTAGGACTATTATTTTTATTGTTCATAATTCAGTAACAATTTTATTTCGAATGTTGAAATTAAATGCCAAATTTAATTTCTGAAATAGATTGCAATTGATTTAAATTTGATATTTATTTTATCGCTTTTTACTAAAATTAAATCATTTCATTCTGACATCATACATATTAAATACAGGCACTAAATTAATTTTGTGGCATGCCTTCCCCCAACTCAAATATCGATGTGTCATAGCACAATCTAACAATAAGCCAGCGTCCAACGAAATGACACACATAGATATATTTGTCTTGTGTCTGTAACGCTAAGTCAGTTGAACTTGTGTTTTCAAAAATATTATAAGAGAAAAAAAAGATTCAATTTCAAAATGTTCACAATAATTTTCAGTTCAATATAAGGTTTAATAAAGGATACGTTTACTTTTTGGGGGGCGGAACTTGGAAAAAAAATCTTTCTTAATTTATCAAAAAAAATCCTATAAATATGATACTTCTGAAATCTCCTTGGTTAGGACACTATTTTTTAAATCTCAAATGTTAAATTAAGCATACATAATCTGCCTTTTAAAATGACCGAATGTTGAATTTGGTTAAAAAATTAATTATTCAATGTCATCGACAATTTAAAATGGGATCCGAATTTTTTTTAATACATCATTTCAATGGATTGAAGGATCACACTAAAATGATAATCTATCTGTTGATTCTTTTATAATCATTGTTGTTGGCATAAGACAAACGCGTCCAAATACAATTCATCCTTGTCAAAAACAAGGCCTGGAAACTATCCTCTCCTCTAAATTTATCCTCTCCATGAACTCGAAATGCCAATGGCTATATTAAGCATGAGATGATGGCTGAAAAATCAATGCCTAAACACGCATCCATAATATACAGGTACCAGGTGTACAATGCAATTATGTAGACTGGTCTTTTGATAAATGGAAAGTACGTGGCTATCTCCACTGACATTTGGACGGTTTTTACGGAAAAGCTCCAATATTGAAGAGGGGCTTTTTTTTAAGTACACAATACTATTAACTTGTTTGTATTTTCTCTGTAACAGGTGATGCGATATGTTAATGCATTTTTAATAAATGATTTTAATGTGAAAAATAATGTTTTATTAGGTATATAATATTTAAATTATGCAATACAAAAATTAGTATGCCTACTTTGCAATGTTGACAGAAACAGGACAGATGATCAAATCTAAAATATCTCATGCAACGTTTTTCATGTTCATCATCATGGACCGTTGGTTTAAATTTGAATTTATGTCTTCACGTTGAGATGCTATACAAATATGCTGAAAATTTGGATTCACGTCTTCACTTCAGACGTTAAATAAATATGTCGTACTTTGTCAGCTGTGTTTCCCTTGATATCTCTTTTCGATAAGAATATGATAAAAATTATTTATAATGCACTTATTTTCTAAAAAATCTAATTCATTTTTAATCTAATCAAGGAAAATTGTTATAATTAAATAGTGCGAAATATCTTTGAAGTTCAATCCAATTTTGAAAATATTTGATTATCCATGATCCGATATTCTACCACCATATATTGAAAAAACTACTATTAATTCTTAATATTTTGAGAAATTATTACAGTTTTCTGGAAGAATAAAAGTTTTACCAGTAGATTATCATAAGGCTCGCCTAGAATCAAATGATGCAATACCTTTTGGATTGATCGAATAAACATTCGCTTTCAAAAGTCCGCTGTTTCGAAGACTCAGCAAACTGTACTTCGGGATATAAATTTCTCAAACTGCGAAGACTATATTTTCGAAACAAATACCTTTATTTCTATAAAATCACCAATTTTTTTTCTTTTCGCAATTCTTTTAAAATTGCTGTCTCTGTTAATCAAATATTTCTCCATTACTATACACTTATACGCTTTTATAGTCAGTTCCGTAACTCTAAGAGTATAATTTAAAAAACGCATTTTTCTTAATTTTCAACCCATGTGAAGAGAGTCGGTACTGAATAAGATAAATTTGCTCGAAATTGCTTTTCCAAATGAGTTTTAAATCAATGGCCAAATTTCTCCCCTCTTCCAAAAGTACTAAGAACTATTTAAACTAATTTTTAATGGTTAGTGAAATATATATGTCCCTTTAGTAATCAAAGTGTAAACGTCTGTATTGTTAAAACCGAGTAGAAGAATTATTTGCTATTTTTCAATGGACTAATTAAAGATTTTAAAATGAAATTTCTTTCAAAAATCAATAAGAATGAGGGGATGCCAATAAATAATACATACAATTTTAAACATAATAAAAAATGCGACATTATGAAACGGAGATGAAAGGGTTTCCAGTTTATTAACCTCTCACATAATCGCCATTCCTATTAAGGCATTTGTTACAGCACTGATTAGTTTGAAAATTACCGAATACTATTGGTTCTTTTGAGATCATTGTCAAAATCAAACTTATGACAGCTAAGGAAACTTTCATGAATCAAAAATACGAAAATTTGAAGGTGCCAAATCTAAGCTCTATGAAGGGTCGTTACTAGAATGTAAGAAATTTGAATACGATTACGATCTCAAACGAATCGATGTCTTTCTATGAGATTGAAATTTTCAAACTAATCAAGAGCAGAGAAAATTGCTTCATTATGTCCAAAAATTATAAACTGAATTGTGTCGCATAAATTTAAAATACCTTTCCTTTTTATAATGTCAGACATTGCCTTTTTCATTCCGTTACTTATTTATACTCCTTATTTATCATTAATAGGTCTCTTTCCTCAATGTTATTTTAATCTTACTCGATAATTATTTTAAATTCGTTACTAGTTTTTTTTGTCATAATAACTAATTCTCGCTCACTCGTGATAAAAATTATGTGAATAAAAACTGATCTAAAAACTGATTACAAATGTGCATAAATGAATATCCTATTTTCATAGAATCTCTTTTGTTTTGATTGTGTTTGATGCATCGTTCCAAATACTTGAACGACACTTTAAGCTTTTGTTCTTCAATAGTTCATTTCATTAGTTGCCTCAAAAACATTGATAATACCTTGCATGAGTCTTGATAATTAGGTGAAGTTTCTAACAATTGTTCTCAGAAAATTCTCTAATGCCTATAAAATGCATTTTGAAGAATATTGCGAACACTATTAACAGAAGAAAGCACATTTTTGTGTGTGAATCTTTTATATTTATTAAAATGATAATATGTATTAGTTTAAGGTAAATTCCAGATGAAGATCATCATTTAAATTATTTATGTTGCACAATTATTTATTCTACTTATAAAATAACATTTGCTGAAAACAATTTAATTGTCTGAATAATCTTATTTTCTCTCTTTTTAATTATTTTTTCTTAAAAAAATCACAAATTGCTTATCAAAACTCCCGTATTTAGCAAACACCGTTATAAAAGTACATCATGACAAGAATAATTATTTTAAAGTTAAATAATTAATTTGTACATATTGAAATAAATAAACTACAAGAAAACTATTAATACGACAGGACTTTCAAAGTTGTCATTTTTATACTAATTGGTTAATTCTTGGCTAAACGAAGTCGTTTTCAAAACTCAAAATTAGTGTCATTTTGAAATATTTAGTTCATTAAATTCATTTCTTAACCGTCTTGCTGAATTTGCTAATGTTTAAAGGACATAAATGAATCAAGTAAAAAATACAGAAAGTCCTTTTCTATCTTATTTCGTTATCAAACATTTTAGGGTTTTACATTTTCCGTAACTACTGAAAAAACATTCAAGTCTCTAAATTGGATATTTTCACATAATATTTCTCAAGCATCTTCTGAAATGAAATATTATTCATATAAGAAACTTCTTCATAACTTTGGTGTTGCCCTGTCTTAGACAGACATTAAAGGAAAAAAAAGAGTTTCTCGTATATTTTCATGTTCTGGAAATTCCTCTGTACATTAAATCCTGTGCAAATTATTAATTTTCTTGAATGATACCAGCGTAGTGGGACAGATCCGCACAGTCGCTTTTCGTACTGGTCATAAAACTGTCAATCAATGGTCTTGTTTACAAGGTAGTTTTGCTACTGTAAAGAATCACTTCTAGAAGAGGTTGCAACATTTTAAACATTATCTTAAAAGTGTATGATTTGGCGAAAGTTAGCATGATGTTTAACTCAATTTGGAATACTTAATAACTTATTGTTTAATACAGTATAGTGCATTTTAAAACAATCTGAATAGTTTCCACTTTGTTTCCTATGAAACATGAATTGCTTTTAGATGAATTCATTGAAAAAAGTATGATAAAAATCAATGAATTTCTTCTCATATAAATGCTGCATCCACTTCGAAAAAATAATCTAGATTTTAGAAAATACATTACTTTACATAAATATAACGATTTGCATTGCACGAAAGACTTTTGGTTTTGTTTCTTTTTGATTCATTTGTTTAATTCAATAAGTTTGAACCCTGAAATCTATGTTATTTAAATATAAGTTGTTTATTAAGTTTGAAGTATAAATAAATGAGGTTAATATTATTGAAATGATTTGTAAGGAGGAATTAAATACAAATACAATTCTTGAAATACCGTAATTCATTCCGTTCATAATACCTTTTCATTCGCGGATGTTAAGTTTCCATGTGTAAGCAAATTTTATTTGCAGCTTTTTTTAATCTTGTGGCAACAGCTTGATGTATTTTTGTTTATGTTTTGTTTATGTTTAATTCTTATTAGAGTACGCTACTGATGACTAACGAGTACGTTTTCGAAATTTGAATAAACCTTATTTTTTATATTAATTAACTCTCATTATTTCATTTAATATATAAGGAAAATTTTGAGCAGCCAACTGAAATCAGAAGGGGGATTTATCTGAAAAATTATTGTTGAAAAGAATTTGTATGAAAATGGCTGCTTAGGCTTAGCTCAAGTGAGTAAGTTAAGATCAAGTGATGATTTAATTTTCAAAGTACGTTATATTCATCGAATATATATATTTAAATTGTACGAAAATGTCTATCTTCGCCAAAGCAAAGAAGAAAAGCAAAAAGCTCATAATTATATTTTAAAGAACCCCAGACTATTTCGTGTTATAAGCGATGGTAAGAGAGAAAAACTTTTATTTGTCATTTCAAAAAGTATGAGGAAAAGTCTTGTGAAATTTCATGACCTTATGGGACATTTTGCTGTAGATAAGACAGTGTCAAAAATCAAGGAGCATTATTGGTTTCCTTCAATGAAGAGGTATGTTAGTCGACATATATCAATGTGTTTCGAATGTCAGGTCAACAAAGTTCCAAGTGGAAAGAAGCAAGGTCTTCTTCACTCCATTCCGTCAGGCAGGTGAACATTTGCTACAGTGCATCTTGATCACCTTGGACCCTTTGTAACAAGTACCAAAAGAAACAAGGAATTGCTTGTCATTATTGAAAATATGATTAGATGTGTACGCCTCTATCCTGTTAGAGACACATCAACTAAGAATGTTCTTAAATAAGTGGGAAATTTTATTGAAGATTTTGGCTTACCGAATCGAATAATATCAGACAGAGGCTCCTGATTCACTTCACACGAATTTCAAAGATTCTGTGATAAGAATGGAATTTTGCACACATTGAACTCTATATCCCACCCACAATCAAATGGAATGGTCGAAAGAGTTCATAGAACAATATTATCTTCCATTATAACATCAATTGAAAATACTAATCAAAAATATTGGGATAGAAAAATTAAAGAAGTTGAAAGAAACTTGAACAATACTGTGAACAAAACTCTTGGAAAAACACCTTTTGAGATTCTTCATGGATATGTATTTAGATTTAAAGATGGAATTCTAAGGTTATTTGCTTATGATGATTGTGAAGTTTGGAATGATCCAGAAAAATTACAAATCGAAACAAAAGAAAAAATTACAAAAGGACAAGAAAAAATGAAAATGTATTATGACAAAAAAATCTGGTACATTATCTTTTTATAAAGGAGAAATAATAGCAGTAAGGAGAAATCCTAAAGCAACCGGTGAATTAACAAAGACTCAACCCCGCTATCGAGGCCCCATGTTTGTCACAGAAATACTTCCTGGTGATACTTATAGAATCTCAGAATTAGAGGATAGATATGGCCGTCTTTACGCCACCACTGCTCATGTCCATCAACTAAAAGCTTGGAAAAGTTGGAATGAAGATGATGATAACTCCAGTGAAAATTATGATGATGAAAACAACAATGATCCTAGTGACAGTGTATAAACCACTAAAGAAGTTTTGTAAAAAGATTTAATTTTTAAGTTTTATTGCTGTTGTAATCTCTGTTAAAATTTGATTCGATTGAGGACAATTGAAAAGTCAGGATGGTCGAATGTAAGCATATTTTATTAGCTACTTTTTTTAATCTTGTGGCAACAGCTTGATGTATTTTTTGTTTATTTTGTAATTTTTAGAATTCTTATTAGAGTACGCAACTGATGACTGACAAGTACGTTTTCGAAACTTGAATAAACCTTTATATTAATTAACTCTCATTATTTCATTTAATATCTAAGGTAAATTTTGAGCAGCCAACACATGTTATAAAAGTTTTTAAAAATCCAGCTTCATGGTGGAAGCGCCATTACAAATTTAAAATTTTCTATTTGTAATCGTAGATTTAATTTCAAGGTTCTATCATTTTTTAATCTGATAAAACTTAATTATTTGTTCATTATATAACTTTTTCCTTTTTTTTATATGAGATATCTGTAGGAGATGTTAGTTGAATTCAAATGTAATTTTCTTTTAGATGCACTATTTAGTACTCCATAACCCAAATCTACTGCTGAAATATAAACAGAATAAGTAATGATTTTTACATTACTATATGCATTATATAATCTTCAGAAATATAGAAAACAAATTTCAATTATTTCCGATTTCAAAAAAATTTAGATCCGTTTTAAATTTTCTAGGGACTGTAATGACTTGATCCTGGTCGATCAAATAAACGGGTAGCTTTTCAATACAAATGTTTTATCTACAGCTTATATACAATAAAAAAAAACCTCGTCCTCATCTAGTTTAATATGCTGGGAAATGTTTACATTTGGGTTAACAGTTCCAAGATTAAACTGACAGGCTGTTAGCGTATCCGGCTACTGCAGCAGTGGCTCAAGGCATCTGCCGATTCCTCGGGCAGATCGTTAACTTCTTTCCAAAGAAAAATCTCCTGTTGACCTCGACATCACGTGATATCTCTTCATCTGTCTAGCTCTTTTCTTGGCTCCTTTCGTCAGATATCCCTTTCAAAATCTTCCATTTTAACCTCGGTCAATCGCCACCTCTCGTATTTGCATTGGGGAGCTGGGGATGCATCCAATAATTCTTCAGTAATATTCCCAGTGGTCAGCAGTTAGCCATGGGAATATTTACTAATCATCCATCCTCCTAGCAGACCCTCCACAATAGGGAAATATTTTCATCTGGAGCTTTCGACACGATTTCTTTCTTCAGAGAGCCGTAAAACGCATCTGCGGTCCATTATCTTAACTCTATTCAAGTCCAGAGGGTAACATCAAAGAGGGAAAATCACAAAAGTGTAACAAAGGAAAGAATCGTCACACAGCTGGTCAGATGTAATAAAGTTCCAATATGTGTATCTTAGAAAGAGAGAAAAACCCACATGAAATGGAAATCTCGAAACCCTTTTCTCCATCGTAGATTTAATTTCAATGTTGTTGCATTTTTTAAATCTGTACTCTGATAAAGACTAATTATTTATTCATTATAAAGCGTTTCATTTTTTATATGAGACAAATTATTTCAAGTACACTTTACATCAAAACAATTCAAAAAAAAGAAAAGAAAAGAAACAGCCTATTTAAACAGAAGTACATTAATGTTTTGCTAACTAATCATTTGCATCTGGAAATCTATAGATGTTAGCCGAATTAAAATTTAATTTTCTTTTAGATGCATAATATATTAAACCAAAACCTAAGTCTACTGTTGAAAAATAGAAACAGAATGAAACATGAATTTTACATTACTATATGCATTGTATTTTCTACAGAAATTAAATGTTTTTATTGTTCTTAAATGTAAAATAAGCCATTAAAATCGTGATGAATAAAGTCATATACTCTTCAACAATATACATGTACACTTCTATTGTAATTTTTTACTGTTAAACTATGCTTTTATTCCATATTTCAAACAATGTAATTATATCCAATTTCAGAAAAAATTCACGATTTTTAAAGCTTCCGAAGACTATGATATAATAAAAATCTCAAAAGCCCTTTTTTCCTCCAAATTTTTTATTCAATTTTTATTCAACAATTTTAAATAGCAAATATTGAAAAACAGCAGGAGCAAATCCCCTAGTAAAAAGTCAATTTTAATATTTTACATATAAAAAAGTGCACATTTA
>JAOUZG010036559.1:1572641-1590692 GCA_026289955.1 Argiope argentata
GAATGAAAATCATAGGCCACAAACTAATTCCAGTTGTGAACTACCCAATATATCCTCTTCAATATAGTCCATTATAGAAATTTGTAAATTTTTATGAAAATGAAATGAATTATTTGCTATTAGTATGTTGTTAAATAAAAAATTGCATTATAATTCTTTTGTAACCGTTGTAATGTTTTTCTCAACATAGGGCAAAAGTTTGTTGATTTTGTATTAGATTTAGAAGAATATTTAACAGAAGTCAATTCTTTTATGTTGCTATTTAAAAAATAATTTTAATGATTTCTTATATCACAATTATTATTTAAAATTACTACCAAAATAACCTTTCACAAGAAACGGTAAGGTCTGATTTGTACAGAGCCATTACATACACACAAATGCAAAAGTGTTTCTTTATGTTTAAGCCTCAAAATTTAGTTAAAAGGTCAATACTTTTTCTCGCCAAATTCTCTTGCCAAAAAATAACATACGTTTTAGCAAACCTAGACTAATTACTCCCTTCCCTCTTTTTTTAAAGAGCTACGCATGATTTATTAAACTTTTACGACCTGTACGGTTATGATCTGTACGGATCTATCAAACAACCGATACCAGTAGCCAGATATTCTTCAGGTCGCAAACTGAATTTATTACAAAAGGGGCGTTCATAACCCGATAGGACCTTCCCCACTTTCTTAGTTCCTATTTCCCCATAGAAACTAAGGTAAAACAGTATTAATTCGTTTTCGCACCCCAATAAGTCTTTTTTTTTCTTTCTCGAAAGGACGTCCAATAAAGATAATCTCCAAAAACTTATAAACGTAATTTACTGAGAACGAAATCTACTCAGGTCAAATATAGACAAAAATCAATTCATTTCAGTATGCAGAACACGTGGAAGGTGATATGCCAATGAATTATTTTTTTAAAAAACATTGTTACAAGCGAGCTACCGCCGCGAAAACTCGCGAAAGGAGAAAACGATTGGCGACATTTGGCAAGGAGCTTCGCGTCTGTCGGGTTGGTTTAGCGAAAGGAATTGTCTAGTAGCCGCTGGATCACTCGCAGTGTTTTGAGAAGTTTCGCGTGTTTTGGGGCACGTGCTTGCTCGGCTATATAAGGAACGGATGGCCGTAATTTCGGTAGTTAGTTTGTTTATTTCCTCTCGGAAGAGAAGCGTCTCGCTGAACTAGCGGATTACTTTCCTTGTTTGTTATTAGTGAGCTGTGTTTACGTTTGCTGTTAACGTTGTATTACTGAGCTTGCTGTGACATACTGTTTACTGTGCTTTACGATAGCTGTTTTGCAGTCTGCTTTTATTGTGCGTAAGGCTTGCATTTACGCTGTAAATGACTGTTGACTGCTGGATTGTTTTTATCTGAAGTTTTACTTTATCACGTCATCCTGTAAATAGCTATAAATAAATTTGTTTGTGCTGTCCTCAAATAAAGTCCATTCAATCTGAACCCTCTACGCTAAAAACTTAACAAATGGTGTCAGAAGTGGGATTGAATGGTGAAAACTAGAACGATGGAGGAAGCAGATAAAACAAAATTTGAACAGCTTTTTGCTTTCATTAAAGAAATGACAGAAGTGCAAGAGATGATGGCGAAGAAGATGGAACAAGGGCAGGAGAAGATGGAGGAGATAGAACAAGGGCAAGAGAAAATGGAGAAGAAGATAAACCAAGGGCAAGCTAATATTGTCGAAGTAATGAACTCCAAAGTGAATGCTTTGGCGGAAAAGGTTCAAGATAATGATACAAAGATTCATAATATTCAGCAGAGTTGTGAGCAGAATGGGGAAAAACTCCGTAGAGTAGAAGAGAAACTTGAAAAGGTGGGCGAAAGAATCAACCCATGGCAAGGAGCTTCGCGTCTGTCGGGTTGGTTTAGCGAAAGGAATTGTCTAGTAGCCGCTGGATCACTCGCAGTGTTTTGAGAAGTTTCGCGTGTTTTGGGGCACGTTTGAGGAAAAATTGAAGAAAATGGAAGGTGTACAGGTAAAATCTGAAAACCAATCCCCGAATATTCGAGCCCTGTGCCTGCTAGTCATCAAACATTGAAGTGTCCACTTAAGACGGAAAAACATCGTGGCAAGTCTACAAGACTCAATTCTCTGTTGTCGCAGAAGTCAATGGTTGAGATCCAGTCACGAAGGCTCGTCAACTGGCTGTATCAATATGGGCTAAAGCTGCTGTTATTTTGAGAACTATTTCCGAATATCAACATCTGGAATTTGATGCTCTTTCAAACGCTCTGGAGTTGCGCTTCGAGGAGAAATGTCTCAAAGGCTATAGAAGTCTTCAATTAAAAACTCGCTAACAACGGTCGAACGAAAGTCTGCAAGAGCTTGCAGCCGATGTAGAGAGGCTCTCCCATCTTGCCTTTTCCGACTGTCTTGCCGAGGTACAGAAAACACTAGCCTTGCAGCTTTTCATCGACGGTGTGAGGGATTCAGAAATACAAAAGTCCCTGCGAATGGTTAAATTAAAGGACTTGAAATCAGCTTTGGTTTATTCAATGAAATTTGAAGCCGCTTAACAAGGGGGGATCGCCATTCAGTAAGAGGTGCTACGGTCCAAGATGCATCGGATCCTTCGATGCAAAATCTAACTGAAATTGTGAAAACAATTTGCTAGTTTATCCAGAAAGATGAAAGGTCCAACAAACATGACCAGAGAACGGTGAAATGTTGGAAATGCGGTGACGAGGGCCATGTTCAAAGGAATTGTCCAGCCCGCTTAGATAAACAGGCTAAAAACTCTTCTCAAATCAACCAGGAAAACTAGAATTTGACGGTCTTACGGGGTGGAGGTTGCCAGATGAGGAAAAGCCCCATTTCGGAATTTTAACAGATATCTTCCAGATGCGGCGGTGAAAATGGTTTATCCGTTGAAGCCTTCGTCAAAGGAATTCCCTACCGAATCATCGTCGACACAGGGGCCAACGTGACCATCATGCGTAGAGATATTGCAGAACAAGGAAGGAAAATTCTCTGGACACCACCCTGCATCACCCTCCAAACGGTCAATGGTGACAGAATATCAATTATTGAGAAAATGAATATTGTGATTAGATTTCGGAATGCTACTGATGACCTTGCTGTTTACGTAGCGGAAATTACAGATGATTTTATACTTGGAATAGACTTTCTGAAGAAATAGGATTTTGTAATTGACTTTAAAAATAACTCCCTGCACTCTATATCAGAAGTCTTGACTCTTTTCCATTTCGGTTCTGGAGGAGAAAATACCTGCCATCAGATTGTTGCTTCAACAGACTTTGTTATCCCAGCTAGAAGAAAAATAATTTTAGATGGATCTACTGGAAAAGCGGAGAATTTCAGGTTTAGTGTTGTTGAATTTTCTAGTGTCGGGAGTCTTCCAAGTGGAACGATGGTGGCCTCCAGTATTGTAGATCTCTCGAAGAAGAATGTAATAAATCATAATTAAGAAGGGTGAAGTTCTAGCTAAATGATCTCCAGTTACCTGTATCGAGAAAAATTCCCACTTAACATCAAAGGAGTCTTCTGACTGTTTGAGCCTGGAATTACTTAAAGACACTGAATTGGAGGAAGAGCAAAGAGTCGCGGCAGGAAGAGTTATTGATGACTTTAAAGACTTGTTCTCCCAAACATCTAATGATGTTGGAAGAATAAAGTTAACGCAACACCGAATTAATAGAAGGAAACCATCCTCCTATACGACAGAACGCCAGAAGATTGCCATTTGCCAAAGTAGAAGAGGTGAAAATTTATTAAATGACATGCAAGAAAAGGACGTCGTTGAACCATCGTCTAGTTCTTGGGCCTCTTTCATCGTTTTGGTCTGAAAGAAAGATGGTTCTACAAGATCCTGTGTAGATTACCGGCGACTAAATGACATCACAAAGAAAGATTCTTACCCTCTTCCCCGAATCGATGATACACTAGATATACTCTCCAGGAACGAGTGGATCTCTACTCTCGATCTGAAGAGTGGATACTGGCAAGTGAAGATCAATCCTAATAATCGTGAGAAAACAGTGTTCATAACTGGAGGACATGGACTGTGGCAATTTAAGGACATGTCTTTTGGCCTTTGTAATACGTTAGCACCTTTTGATCGTTTAATGGAGACATTTTAAAAATGACTCACCCCAGAGTATTGCCTCGTTTATCTGGATGACATCATAATAGTAAAACGGAATTTCAAAGAGCCTCTTTGTAATTTAAGAAAGGTTATAAGTAAATTAAAAGATGCTAACTTGAGGTTGAATCCATCTAATGTCGTCTGTTCCGTCATGAGGTAAGCTACCTTGGACACATAATTTCTGCAGTAGGTGTCCAAACTGACCCGATAAAAGAGTCAGCAGTTAGAGACTGGTGCCGCCCTGAAAATGTGCATGCACTTAGAAGCTTTTTGGGCATCTGCACATTTTACAGGAGATTTTTTAGGGGGGTTTTCTTTGATCCCTAGACCACTGCAGAGGCTAACTGAAAACAAACAAAAATTATTGTGGTCGGATGAATGCGAAAAGGCATTTAACGACTTGAAAGAAGCATTGACATCGGCTCCCATCCTGTCCTAACCTGATCCTGAAAAACAATTAATCCTAGACACAGACGCGAGTAATGAGAGCGTTGGAGCAGTATTATCTCAGGAAATCGACGGAAACTAACGTGTCATGGCTTATTGAAGCAAGTGTCTTTCGAAACCAGAACGGAATTATTGTGTCCCCAGGACATAATTGCTCGCTATAGTAAAGGCCGTGGAGAATTTCCATAGTTACCTTTATGGAAGAAAATTTCTGCTCCGAATGGACAATGCATCTCTGACCTGGCTTTTAAATTTCAAGAATCCGGAGGGTCATATAGCCAGATGGATAAAGAAACTTCAAGAATACGACTTCGAGATTAAGCATCGGGAAGGGTCACTGCATGGAAATGCAGATGCCTTATCAAGAAAACCCTACTCCGAGGGTTGTCGCTATTGCTCCATGGCGGAAAAGAAATATGAGATTGTAACTCCAACTGCGTGACAAGTCTCAGGAGCTATCCCACCTCAATCTGATCCCTGGAGTGATCAAAGAGGTTCACAAGGAACAAAATGATCTTGACATTAAACCGATTATAGATTTTATGCGATCAAACAATTCAAGACCTGAATGGAAGGACATTTCAAGCCTCAGTACTGGAACTAAACGTTATTGGGCTCTCTGGAATTCACTCAAAATTAGAAATGGCATCTTGTATAGAAAATGGGAGTCCGAAGATGGGAAGTCATTTAAGTGGCAACTTGTACTTCCCCGATCAAGGATAAATCAAGTACTGAAGGAGTTACACAATAATCCTGCAGGTGGCCACTTTGGAGTCATGAAGACAACTCGTAAAGTCCGGGAGCGTTACTATTGGAACAACATGAAAGATGATGTTCAAGAATGATGTAGAACATGTGATGACTGTACCGCCCCTAAAGGATCAAAAACACGAGGTCGTAGTAAGTTACAGCGGCATAATGTAGGTGCACCATTTGAGAGAATCGCCTTTGACATCTTGGGACCACTTCCTCTGACGGACAATGGAAATAGAAACATTCTGGTCGTTATGGATTACTTCACAAAGTGGCCAGAGGCTTATCTAATTTCTGATCAAGAAGCGACTACTCTAGCAGAAGTCTTACTTCAGAACTGGATTTCCAGATTTGGAACACCTCTTCAGCGTCACTTTGATCAAGGGAGGAATTTTACTTCTGCTGTATGTAAAGGACTTTGTAAACTCCTCCGAAATCGACAAAACTCAGATAACATCTCTTCATCCTCAATCAGACGGCATGGTTGAGATGTTCTAATTAACCTCTCTCTTTTCGTTTCGAAAAACCAACAAGATTGGGATCAGAGACTACCCTTGTTCCTGCTTGCTTATCGAAGCGCAATTCATGAAACAAATGGCTTCACACCATCCAAGATGCTGTTTGGCGGGAACTTCGACTGCCCTGTGATATTCTGCTCGAGTGTCCACCAGATAAGCCTTCTTCGCCTGTGGATTATGTTCAAGACCTCCAGGCCCGTTTAGAAGATGTACACAGGTTTGCCTGAGATCAGATCAACATATTGACGGAGAAGATGAAGACAAGGTACGACACTAAAGCCACCGGACATGAATTCAAGGAAGGTGACAAGGAAGGGTTCTGGAAGGGTTCTTAGACGAAAGGGGCTCTCTCCGAAGCTGCAGTTTTCTTAGGAAGGCCCTTATACAATCCTGAAAAAACTGAATGACGTCGTGGTTCGAATAAGGAAGTCACCGAACTCAAAACCAATTGTAGTACATTATGACCGGTTAGCCCCTGATTATGGTAACTTGTCAAATACTTAGTTGAAACCATGGTTTCCTCATTTATGTAAATATGACCTGTATATTTGTAAATAGTGTTCTTTATGTTATTTTTTTTTGGTGTTTATGTCTGAAACTTTGTATCTATGTTATTGTAACTTTTGAGTGTCTTCTGCTCGGGGTCTGTACAGCCCGGGACGTGCAGTCCTTGAGGTGGGGGCAATGTTATAAGCGGGGCTAACGCCGCAAAAACCCGCGGAAGGAGAAAGGGATTGGTGACGTTTGACGAGGAGCTTCGTGCCAGTCGGGTTGATTTCGCGAAAGGAATAGTTTAGTAGCCGCTAGATTACTTGCGATGTTTTGAAAAGTTTCGCGTGTTTTGGGGCACGCGCTTGCTCGGCTATATAAGGGACGGATGGCCGTAATTCCGGTAGTTAGTTTGTTTATTTCCTCTCTGAAGAGAGGTGTCTCGCTGGAAAGCGGATTACTTTTCTTGCTTGTGAGCTGTGTTTACGTTTTCTGTTAACGTTGTATTACTGAGCTTGCTGTGACTTACTCTTTACTGTGTTATACGATAGCTGTTTTGCAGTCTGTTTTTATTGTGCGTAATGTTTGCATTTACGCTGTTAGTGACTGTTGACTGCTGGATTGTTTTTATCTGAAGTTTTACTTTATCACGTCATCCTGTAAATAGCTATAAATAAATAAATTTGTTTGCGCTGTCCTCAAATAAAGTCCATTCAATCCGAACCCGCTACGCTAAAAACTTAACAACTGGTGTCAGAAGTGGGATTGAATGGTGAAAACTAGAACGATGGAGGAAGCGAATAAAACAAAATTCGAACAGTTTTTTTCTTTTATTAAAGAAATGGTTAATTAAATGGTCAGTTATTTTCTTCCCAGCACGTAAATTGTAATAATTTTTTGCAGCTTGAGTATTTGTAATTCGAGACAGAGTGCCCAATTCCTCTCCTCTCCTGTTTAGCAAATTAGTCAATAGAATAGTTCAGAAATCAAGGCAAAGATTTGCCGGAATCTTTTGTTTAGATAGTGTTATCAAACAATTTTACAAACAAAGGTCCTCCTGAGAAAATTGTAATAAACAAGAGCGAGGAAGGCTGATTAACAATAGTAAATATACGAAATTGTATGATTTTATCAACAATATAAAAACTCATATTCAATAGAATAAAAAAAAGCGCGAAACATTTAGAATGTAAAACATAAGGTACGTTCTAACAAGACAAACGAAGAATGAGAAAAAAAGATGAATGGAAAAGATTCAACGAATAGAATAAATAAGAGACAGAATAATTTTACAAATAACTCTAAAATTGCATTTTTAAAAAAAGATGGATTCAAGTAATAAAAGAAAAGTACAAGAATTATTCGATAGCAAATTATCTGATTCTTAAAATACTTTTTCTGATAAATCTTGAAAGTGAATTTGTTTCGTAATTATTTATAGTTAACAGCTAAGTAAGCAGTCTACACTTTTATATCAAAATGCTTAAAAACATTAAATTTAATTAGTGCTATATGAATTATTTACAACATTGCATAAATATTAATCGTATCCACTATTTGAATTATAATAAATATAATTAAAATAAAGAAAGCAATAGATTATGTTCCTGCTACTTCATATGCATCATTTTAACATGCCTTTGCATCAAAATTGTAATAAGTACTATAAAAAACAGCTCTGCAATAAAAATTGAACTTTAAATAAAAATATGAGGTATTATGAGACAAGAATTTTAAAAAACCCGAAAAAGTTAATAATTTATAACTTTATAAAAGGGATTTTTATCATGGCGTGGCTTCCTTCCTTGCTACTCTGACAACCTTGAAAGCAAAGATAGAAAATCAGAATGATGTAAACCACTATGATAAAATTAATGAAAATGTAGCCAGTGATCTGTTCCAGCCAGAAAGTCCTAAACCGCATATCAATGATTCTAGAAGATTATTCTTGGAAATCTGAACCAACTGCCACGGACGGCATATTGAAAAGATATATCACCGATTGAACATGAGACTGGAAAACACTTTTCCTCCATCAGCGATTATTGCTCATCGTATCAAGCAGGTACATGAAGTGTTTCACAAGAGACGACCCAACTCTTGTACAATTGAGTGCATGCCTGATTTTGATGCATAGACAAGGATTTTTGAGAGTCATATTTTTTCAACTACTCTTTCAAAATTATTATCATTGCAATACTCCATTAATGCAAATACGTTGAGCCACTTTTACTAATTTCAAACCATTTCTTCTTGTTGACGAAGAATAGTTAACAGGTGTACCATAGAAACGATGTAAGAGCCTACCATGGCATTCCCAAACATTCCATCTAAAAAATAATGTTTATTTATTTATTTTAAAATTATATTTTTATTTGTAGTTATTCAATCACATTAATTTCAAACTTTTAGCAATTAATTTGGTTTAATACAGTATATTAACCACATTCATAAAAAAAAACTCTTGACTATAACAAAGAATTGATATTTCATTTTTATCGCCAATTGTTTAAAAAAATACTTGGACATAAATAATAACACCTACTAGTAATCTCAATACAAACAGCTTATTTTTAAAAAGGCCTTTTCTACAATCTTTTGGTCAATGAAAATGCTTGAAATAACATAACCAAGGAGAAATTTCAAGATAAAGAATTTGTTTTTGAAAAAAATTGCTTTTATATAATCCTTCGATCGATGAAAATTGCCTGAACTCAATAATACTTTGAGAAAAATCTCAAACACAAACAGCCTGCTTTTGAAAAAGAAATTATTCGCTCTACAACCTTTTGAGGAATAAATTACAATTCATAAATGGGTAGAGCTATAAATGGTATATCATTTATGATTTTTCTTCTTTTTCATTCTACAAAAAGAAAAAAAACTTCAAACTTAATTGTGTTTCTTCCACTTTCTACCAGAAAATGACTGTACACGCAATCTGTGATTCAGGTAAAAGTCCTTTGTGACAAGTTAAACATGGGCTTATCGATGACAATTTATTTTTATCTTTTTCTTTCCTATTCAAGACACTTCTCTTCCACACATTGCTCATTTCTATCGAGCAGATGAGCTTTAAAGAAGATAAATTTCCAATAACAATATACCAAAATGATAAGAAAAAAATTTACTTTCAGAAAATTAAATCTTATTGCAGAGATTGGGTGTAAGTGTCAAGGCGGATTGAGTTTGGACGAAGAATTTTTATACTTTTTTTTTGCTCAAAATAAGCATTTTTTATGATAAATAAATTTAATATGATTTATTGATGGCAACTACTTTTCCTTTTCTTTCTTTCTCGTTCAAGACAGTTTTTACCTATGCTGTGTTTCGAATGAGCCGACAAGATTGAAAAAAAAAATTCCATTGGCAAAATACCAAACTGATTAGCGAAAATCAAAATCTTTCAATCTAAAAGATTTCTTGCAGAAATTGGATTTAGTTGTTTGATGAGGTTAATTTAAATTAGTTCACCCTTTTCGGATAAGTAAATCCAGAGGGAAATTGCAATAACTTTGTTAGAAAAGAAATGGCGAAAATCGTCTGCCAAAGGATCTTTTATTGTTTTTACTTTCTTTTTTTAATCAAAATAAACATTTGTTAATGATTTAGAGCCAACTTGGGTTTGGTGTAGTGAGAAGGACTAGAAAAGGAAATGGCAGCTGAAATGGTTTTTTTTTATCTAATCAGAATTTGAAATGATTTATTCCATTCTGAAATAATTTAGGTGGAACTTGCGCTCAGTCGCATTTGCTCTACCTCATTAAAATTTGTCTTGCACTCAAGCCTTAAAATGGTTACCACATTATAGTCTATATCTTTGCAAGTAAGGTTTGGCAATTTTACAATGTACGCCAAATGGTAAACAATCACTTTGAGAGTGAGAACGATATTCCTTGTCTCTGTTAAGGAATCGTAGCTTCCGTGAAAAAAAATGCTGATGATTCCTTGTCATGTTTCAGATGAGTTCTGAAAATAATAAATAAAATGTGAGAAATTTGCTCTTTAATAATGTATTTATTGTAAAGGAATTTGTTAATAATTTTCCCACACGGAAGACATTTATGAAAATTATAATTTTGATGTCAATACTACAAATTAATCTAATAAAGTGAAATATAATTTTTAGTTTTATGAGGATTTAATCTTTATATCATTTATGGTTTAACTTTATTTAACAAAATGAAAAAAATACTTAGAAATTATTTTAAATTCAAATTTAAATGGACATCACTTATGTAGTCATCCCGCCATTCATTAAGACGGATCCTGCTCTTTGGTTTTATATGCTCGACTCTACTTTCGAATTAGCTTCTCCTAAAGCCATTACTGGAAGCAAGACGAAATTCAATTACGTCGTGGCTCACTTACCTCCCGAAATTGCCACCGTGGTACGGGATGTAATAATTCAACCCGATGGCACGGATCCATATGCCGATCTCAAAACGAAAGTAATCGAACGGTGTTCCGAATCTAAGTCGTAAGAGATTCGACGACTTTTGGCTGGTGAAAGCTTGGGTGATCGAAAGTCCAGCGAGTTGCTTCGCATTATGAAAAGGAGGGCTGAAAGTCATAATGTCGATGATTCCTTGTTGTTCGAACTATTTCATCAAGCAATGCCCGTTCCGGTGCAAACTATCTTGGCCTCCATTTCACCGATTACTTCAGACAAGGCAACAGATGTCGGTGATAGAATTCTGGAAATCAATCCCGCTTCCATCAACACTATATCTTCTGGAAATAAAAGCAGTTCTTCATCTGCGAAGGAGTGTAAATCGGACCTGGATTTACTGCGAAACGAAATCAGGGAACTGCGCACGGAAGTAGCTGACCTCCGTCGTTCTCGCAGCCGATTTCGTTTTCCCAGCAGTACTCGCTCCCGCTCGAAATCAGGGGAGAATAGATAGTGCTGGTATCATTTTCGAAAGCAACAAAGTGCATTCCTCCCTGCTCCTATAAGGAAAATCCTGTTCCGGAAGAGTAGCGGCGGACTTTTCCAATGAGTATACTGCTCGCCGTCTCTTTCTACGTGACCATAACACAGGTATTTCTTTTTTAATTGATTCTGGGAGTGACGCCAGCTTAATTGTTGCTTCTAAAAGAGAAAGACAAATGCCTGTAATGCAAACCTTTCGTGCCGCAAATGGCACTACAATAAATGCATATGGCAGAAAGTCTATAACTGTAAATTTTGGGCTACGTAGAAATTTCATTTATTCATTTTATATTTGTAATGTTTCCTGTGCTATCATTGGTGCAGATTTTTTGTATCATTTTAACCTGTCACCTGATTTAAGAAATAAACGGTTAATTGATGATGTTACTAATTTAAAAGTGTATGCTAAATTAGGTTCATGTTCAATTTTTTCTCTAAAATCTGTATTCATAAATAATGTTTATGGTAAATTATTAATGAAATATCCTGCAATTACTAAACTTCCAGACCCTAATCAGCCTGTTAAACATAGTACTGCACATTTTATCAATAATAAAGGTCCTTCTGTCTCAGCTAAACCTCGGCGGCTAGCTCCAGACAGACTAAAAATAGCGAAAGCTGAATTTCCACGCATGATCCATCTCGGTCATATGAGACCTTCTAAAAGTGTATATTCTTCTCCTTTGCACATGGTGCCTAAAAAATCATCAAAATTCTGAAAAATGTAGCCCTCGCCAATTACGACATTTGGATTTTATATCCCGATTTTCTACGGATATTAAATACACTAAGGGCTGTGAAAATACTGTTGCAGATGCACTATCTCGAATCGAAATAGATGAAATTTCTCCTGCTGTAATTGATTATAAGGAATTCGCTTCTGCTCAATCTACGGACAAGGAACTACTACAATTTGTAAATTCCAATAATTCCTCCTTAAAAATTGTAAAACAGTATTTCCCTCTTGAAAACGTTCATCTCTCCAGAACTCCCAATCTTATGGTTAGTAGCCGAGTAACAAATCCGTTGGGCCAAAAGTGCACTTTAGTCCGAGGGATGTTATCTGGCTTAAATGTATAGCAATCACCACACTAATACTTAGTTCTTACAATGTGTATGTATGTATATATATTCCACAAGCTGATACTTGAAATGAGCTAATGTACTTTTTGTATTAAAAGTGTTCAAATAAGTTGCATTCTTTTATTCATTTATTTATTTTGAAAAATATTAAGCGCTTTGTCTAAAATAAATCAGATGGCAATCATATTAATAATTTAAAAAATAACTGCTGGTTAACTCTCAAGAAAAAAACAGATTTTTATTAAGAAAATGTTGATAATTGCTGAAATTCCTTCAAATCAGAAATATATTACTCATTTTCTAGCTTATTTGCTCTCAGATTTAACTATACATAATCCAATGTACCAGCAATCGACATGCAAATACAACATCTATACGTACATTAAAACGTTTAATTCTCAAATACAGTATCATGATCTAAAGTTTTATTCGTAGGTAATGCAGTAGTAAATTTCTGATTATTTTCTTGTAAGCGCTACCGATTATTTATTACTAATTTTGAATTCGTCTTAAATTCATGCATGAAAGAAATCTAGAAATAAAACATATTCCTATATATTTTGTTCGCTTTTTTTCTCTTCTGAATTTTTTGCCAAAAGTATGGATTCATATAGATTGGACCTTTATCGTAATCAAAATTGAAATAATAATAGCAAATATTTAAAGTTTCTTGTTGTCTTCTTACCTTTAAAACAAGACCTAACAACAAGAAACTTTTGGTTGTGATTATGCTTTATTTTGTATGTAATTGTGATGCTTCTTTAGTTCTATAAGGATTCAATGTAGTTTTCAGTTCTCAACATTTTAATAGGCTGTGTAATTTAGAAATCAAAATTTGTATGATCCTTACTTCAACTGAAAAGAAATAGTGACAATGAAGTGTCATATATGTGATAAGAAAAAAAATTGATATGTCACTCTATTTTTAGGTTATCCTTTTGCTAGGTAAGAAATAGTCAGTCCAGAGCTGAATATTCCTAATTTGACTGTGTGGAATATATTTCAACTTTAATAAGAGACATTCATACTGAATAGAAGATCCGCATCTAAAATCAAACAAATAAGTCCGCCCTTAGGCAAAACTAAACTTTATTTTCTGAAAAATGTTGCTTGGAGAAAAGAATGTTGCTTTGATCTAGATAGAAACATTGATTTTCAAAATTGTCACGTTTGAAAAAGTGAAAACAATTTTTCATGCAAGGAATTCATCATCAATTGCAGTTTTATGTTCATATAAATACTGTCGTTTTTAGAAGTTCTTTAGTTGGGCCATTTTCTACAAAAGTATGCTGTATGGTACCGATAGATTCGGTTGATTTTTATTGGGATTATTTTTGAGCTAAGAAATAAATTAACTTTATCAATGGATATTTTATAAATCTTTGCTGACTAACTCAATAAACCAGTCCTTCTGTCACGTGAACTCAATCACATATGCCCAAGCATTAAGGTAATGAAATTCTGTATGGGTGTTGAAGGTGTTAATTTAAAACCAATTTTTAAATTAATACCTATTGGTGTTAGTTAAAATCAATTTTTAAATTAATTAATAAAATAATATTCTATTTTTGAAAATGGAATTAAAGTTAGTAAATATGTTATAAGATTTAGCAAGGAAAAGATAGAGTTTAAACCTCTTAAAATTCAGTAACAAAATATGTTATATTCTTTGAGAGTAAATTTTATTCTCCACGGTTTAGTGCTTATTACAGTATAACTTTATTCAAATAATTGAAAGGTAAGATTAGTTTATTCTTTTTTTTTGGGGGGGGGGGTCCTCCAAAGAAGCTTAAATTAGAATTAAAATTATTTCGTGAATTTTATGTTCAAATCAAGAAGTCTATTGTAGCTCTCTAAAAGCAATCATTATCATAAATTAGAGTTTTAAAACACTCAGGTAAAAAGATAATAATTAATGTAAAAAGATAATAATTAATGTAAAAAGATAATAATTAATATAAAAAGATACCAAGGAATGGGAAAACTAAGGCTATGCGCTTTTATTTTTTGAGGAACAAATGAATAAAAAAAAGAAATACTACAGTTTATGAAATATCAAACTTGAGTTCAGATTTCATATGCTCAAATGAACTTGAAAATCCAAATCTATTTTGCATTATTGAACTTAAAAAAATGAGTGATGCAAAGTGAAGAACCATTTTTTTAATTGAACCGATGAGACAATTTCAATAGGCTATGTTTCTTTCTGCTTTAAAGTATATTTATCGGAAAAAGTGTTTCATTTTAAAGACAAATAAGCTACAAAAATTTTTTTGATTCTGCTTTATTGTAAAAAGTTTTTTTTATCAATTTTTATTAAAAACTACTTATATTACTATTTTACAGAATATCCTTATTTCTGATATTTTAAAAATACTCCTTTTAAAGTAAGCAACAAAAATCTAATGTTATTATTAATGGAACAAATATAATTGCGAAGGAAACAAAATCTATAGAATAATAATTGTGTGGATTGCGCTAATAAGGCTATTTCCTGAGATTTTTTTATTTGTTGATTTATCTATCTGGATCATTGAAACCTGAATTTGAAGCTAAAACTTAAGTCAAACTTGTCATACTCTAAAAATTCAGTTACCATATTTCATCAGTATTTTTAAGTAATAAAAAATGTCGCATTCAATAATTTAAAGCTTGCAAATAATTAGCAGAATCCTGAGATCGAAGTATTCCAATTATACGTTTTTTTTTCACTTCAATATATTTTCCATTGCGAATCTGATTTAAATAAATGATAAAACAATTTTACTCCTACTAAAACGATGTGTTGAAAAATATTGAGATTAATACTTTTTGATACTTTAGAAGTTTGGTATTCTAAAATTTCCTACATTTATAATTTTTAGAGTCTTTTTTACTTACATTTATAATATTTAGTGCCTATCAAAGATTTTTGACTATTTTAAATTTAGGGTAGTAATTAAAAGATTTTTTAGTGTATTTAGTATAAATTATAGTTTTGCATGGTGTAAAATCCAAACAAATCAAGTAGTTTGAAAGGAAAGGTTATAAATGTAATAATTATTTTATTTTCCTTATTCAAAATTCGAATGTTGATGATAATTAGACATTTCTTGATAATCGCTAGTTAATTTTTACTAAATGTTTCTTGACGTCGAATTTTTTTCCATCCGGAATGCTGCATTTCAGAGAGAAGACAATTATCATTTATTTCCAGCAGCCATTAACACTTTCCGTTAATGTAGCACCTTGTTACCACATTTTCAAGGCTACAGCGATACTTCCGAGATTGATATCAATTATAGACTTTTGATGGCTTTTCTTTTGATATTTCGAAAACTCCAATGCTGTTATTCGTATTTCAAATCAGATCCAAGTAACGAAGAGGGGAAAAAATCCAAACACAGTGAGTACCTAATCTAAAATAAGCTTTCAAAGATTATCCTAGCATTCTTAGAGAGAACTTATTAGTTTAATGAAAAGAAGTGAACATTTCAAAGAAAAGGATCCTCAATCAGCAATCATTCTCTTATCAATGTAAAATATATATATAAATAAAAATATATCAATGTAAAAAATATTCTCTAGAGTTCTTCTAGATTCATTGCAAGTTTTCCTGTAAAAAGGTAATTAAATCCTAGTATACCTTCAATGCGAGCGCAAGTTCCACAATCCCCTGAAATACGACTCGTAATGCTTCGAAATGGAACTTAATCTAACTAAACTAAACAAATCTTACTTTTATTCTAAATCTGATAAATTTCCCAAGAACCTGCACAGTAATGATATTTTTCAAATGCTTCTAAAGCCATCTAAATATTCAGCTTCAAAAGTTTAATTTCTTCCATGTATTGTAAAAGCTTATATTGATGAATTTTCGCATAAATACATTATTTACATTTTTTTTTATCAAGACCGTTTTTTTTATTATAGTGTTTAAAATTTTTTAAATTTCAATAATTCTTTATCTGAAATATATTTTTAGCTATATCAGTATCACAAATTATGGTACAGAATGTACTGAACTCCGAAAGTGTTCTCCCAGTTCGAGGCTAACCTCGAGTGTGTAACACTAAGCCCCCGGATTCGGGGGGAAAATTCTGTATTGTAATTGTGTTGTAGGTAATTTTAGTTTCTTGTTCAGGAGTAGTATAATATGCATTATTGTTCGATTTATTGATAAAAATTGAAAATCTTAGGGCGCCCCATAAGTTTCTTTTCTATTTCTAATATGAAAGGAATACACAATATTTACTGTTTAAGATATTATTTATTTTGTTATATAAGAACACTTTTGCTCTACTACCTTCTTCCATCTCCCAAGAAGCTTTATTATGATTTCTTTCCAAAGCTTTTTCGTTTTGAACGAGAAAAAATCCTCGAGAAGCTCTTTTATTTCGCTAATGGATTTAAAGCGCTTATCGCGAAGATAACTTTTAAGGACAGAAATAAGTAATATTCAGATAAAGCGAGATCTGGAGATGCGATAAAATGTAGTTTTTATGCTTTAAAATTTCTAATGAACATAGTGAAGAGCTTCTGTTTTACATCTTAAGCAATATATAATCTCGCATTGTCGTGATGAAAAACAACGTCTCGTCGGTAATTCACTCTGGCCGTTTTTTACTGTGGCAACTTTCAATTGATCCTGTTGATAACAGTATTTCGTAGAATTTATTGTTACCCCTTGAGGAAGGTGCTCATAGAAAATGACACCTTTTCAATTACACCAAATGGACAAAAGAGCTTTTAAGAGACGTAGTCCCGGTTTTGGAACAGTTGAAGGCTTATTGTCCTTACACCATGTGCGTTTTCTTCATTTCAAATCCAATTTCCGTCTCCAGTGACAACCCTTTATAATACCGTAAATGTCGACTCTCATCACCCATGCTCAACGCTGTGGATGAAATTCTTAAGAGACTGTGGCTCAAATAAAGGGCACCTTCTATAAAATAGCTCTGGTAAGTCTGAAACCGATGACATAGACGACTAATAGGCCAACTTGCACGTTTGCACAATCAGGGCCATAGCGCCACGAGAAAGAAACTTTTGGGACACCCTAATAAAAACAACTATGGGTGATCGGATGGTGCCCTAAATTCCATTCTTCGTTCATTTAAAAAAACTCTCCGTTTTTAAAGGCTTGTTGGAAATTTCTTCTTGGCATAAACGTTAAAAAGACAGAAAAAAATACATGTTTTAAGTAACCACAATATACTATGTTCATTGGAAATTTAAGGCATAAAAATTAGATTTATGTCTGGGAATATGAAGATTTAATTACAATAATGTTCAAACAAATGTCATGCATTTCTTAATAATCAACCAGAATAATAACAGTTCGTTTGGTTTAATTCCTTATTATGTTAAAATAATGGTAATGAAAGCTATGCTAAGATCGTTATGTCATAATTTAATTACTGAAAATATGAGCTTTGTTATCAAGAGTCCATAACATTTATACTTTTTTTGGAGAAAAAAAATTATATCGATTATATGATAACAATAATCAATATAAACATATTTTTTATTTGAAAATAAGTAGGAAAATATATTTTTTTGAATAATTTTTTAAGCATTTTCACTTTTGGATAAAAAAAAAAAAAACTAGCTAGATTGTTCCGACTTTATTATAACTTCATCCAAGTTAAAAATTTTGTGGAACATAAAATAAAATTTCAAATTACTGAAAGAGGATTATAATCTCGTAAAAATACTCTTTATGCGTAACA
>JAOUZG010036559.1:1591092-1612359 GCA_026289955.1 Argiope argentata
CCATAAAATATAATCATGCTCATAAACACATAAAATTAATGTTAGTAATGTAATCTATATTGCATTGACTTTTGTAAACAATATTTAGAAAAATGTCACCATTTAGTGGTGTCAAAATATTTTTAATAATTTTGGTTGATTGATTAGGTATAAAATTTACTACATAGATATCAGTTTAAAAATATGTTTATGAATTTATTTGAATACCAATATTTATATTATTTAAATTTTACTGAAAGATTTAACCTTTTGATGGGTGAAATACTGGCACTGAAATAATCCTCATGATATGAATATAGGCGTAATAAAATCATATTAAGATAATAAATAAGATTTTCATTATTTTAGACCATTTTGAGTTATTTTATTTGATAAAACGTAGGTAAGGAAATTAAGAACTCTTTCTCTGGACAAAAGCAGCACGCGGTCGATAATTTTTGAAAGCAAAATGATGAATTAAATAGCGATATAAACTTATCTGAACAGAAGATAATCGTCTTACTAATCACGTTTCAGAATTCAAAGTCATATAATAACAAATTATAAAATGTATTTAGTCAGCTGAATTCATTGAAAAAGAATGGATGAAATCGAAATGAAAATTGAAGTTTTTCTCTAAACTGAGGATTTCTACGGCAAAGAGAGATCAGGTGTGAGATTTTCTTTCTTAAAAATGTTTATTAATATTTCATGACAGCCTTATTATTTTGAAGAGCAGTATTTAAAACAAGGAAATACATAAAAATTCAAAATATAAGATGAATATCATGTCACTAATATGTATCATTTATGCTGTACAATTTTATAGCAGTTTACAGAACCCGTGAAAATATTTGACACTTTAATCTAGCGAATAAAAATGCATAACCTGACCTAAATGTACGAAAAATATCTCGTGGATAAGGGGTACGTTAAAATCCTAATAGAAATAACTGCTGATAAGTATTTCAATCAATCAGTTGAAAAACTTTCTTCTGTCAAAACGCCAAACGATTTCATGTCAAAAATTGATCAAGTTGAAAAAAAGAAAAAATCGTTTTAAATTATATTTAAATGCATCTTATGGTAATATTTGTTAAAAATTAATTCTAAGTTTGTGATGACATTCCTTAAAATTTATTTAACAGTTTGTTGTATTATATGATTTTATTTAACCATTTTGTTGATTATTTTAAAAAGTGTGGAATTATATTCAAAATAATTTAGCCAAAAAATGAATCGTTTCAATATTTTAGACTGATAACTGACTGATTCAACATTGAATGTTAATTTGAAATGCTTGATTGTTAATAAATTCCATTTTCACCAAAGATCCTAAGTCTACTTAAGATTTGTTTGATTAGAATTAGAATAATAAATTAATTCAGAAAAATTAAACCAGAGATGTAGAACATTCGTTATTTCAACATGTGTTTTTATCAAAGAAGAAAGGAAGATTTTGGGGGAATAATCTCAGCGGGTATTTTTATCGTTTGTAATCACATATCATAATTTCATTGAGATAATTATTTTCATCAATTACTTTATTTCCTTCAACATATTGATTTTTAATGGTCCATGAGTTAATTCAAGTCTTAAATTGACATTACTAAAATAGAAATAGCGATGGTGAAAGAAAAAATGTCGCTCATATTTTTATGATCGCGATATTAAATTAAAATGAGCGAATAACGCCATGGGGAAAAAGAACATCCATTGGTTTGTAATAAAAGAGCATAATTTTCTAATGCTTCTACTGTTGCGTAATATTTTAAGCAGTTGTGTAAGCCTTGTGCATACATCATGACAAAATCTAGATTGCTGCGACTGGCCACTATCGTACTTTTCTTTTTTAATAAAGTTGAAACTACAACTCTTATCCGAAAGTACAATAGAAAAAAAATCGGGATTTTTTCGGTAAATTAAAAAAACATTAAACTTAATCTGAAATCTCGAAAGGTTAAAATAATTTTGAAATTTAAAAAATGTTATATTACTGGAAATCTATCCATAAAACATAGAGAAATAAGTTATTTATTCTTTAACAGGTTATCCAGAATCCTTATTAGGATGTTAAGGTTTTGGATGGACTTATTAGGATGTTTTAAAAGATTATAAATCTTATAAAATTCATTTAAACCTAGAATTATCTATGTCTTCAATTTTGTTCCAGTAATTTTTACTATTATTAAGATGCAAAAGTAAGTTATGAAGAATATTCAAAACTGTCTTTTTAATTTCGATCAACGACTTATCATAATTTTTGTTAATTTCAAAAGTTGAAAATACATTTCGTTTATTAATTAAATCTTCTTTCGTATGATGTGTAAACTAAAAGAAATATTTTGAACAAATGATAAGAATCATTTTTGAAGTAAAAGTGTGATACGATTTCCTGATCAACAAGAAATTAAAGGAAAAGGACTTCTCCTTCATAATTAATGTACACTATTTTTAAATAGCAACAAAGTTTCCTATTAAATGTTAAAATTTTCTTTACTCATTTCAGATGATTTTCATTTAGATGAAATGCCTTAAATTGTCTTTTCTGTCTGACAAGAAGGAATACTTTTGATTTATTAAAATAGGTGCATGAAAATAACTGTATGTAAAGTTAAGGGCATTTCAAATATTTGAAAGCTGATTGTAAAAACCCCTTTTAGTGTGAACATTAGAGACAGTGATCACACCCAATTTTAGTCCCAAATTTTTATTTACATGTAGATAAGGGGCCCAGCACAAATATAAAGCAAAAATACGAAAGAAAGTATCCCATCATCTTTCGCCTCTTCTGTCTCAGACTGACCTCTTTTCACCTTCGCTCAATTCTTCTCCCTCCGCGTTCGGCGAGAAGGGTTGCTATCAGAGATGAGCAGGTTTGCCAAAGTTTGTGGACTTTACACTGGCGTCATCAGGTATAGACGAAACTACAGACATAAGCTATTTCAATTATTCTAATTCATATGATTAATGGGGAAAACCATAACATATTTCCTTCATGTTTATAACAATTAGAAAATTTATGGGCAATTTCTTTTTGTTTCTCATACGCCATGCGTTGCAGGTATGCATATAAACGAGAAAAATGAATCATTAATGAGATTTTCTCATCATATTTGTCGTCACTTTTTAATTAAATTCTTATCTTCTGATGCATCAGAACAGACAATTTATTCTCTTTTATATTGCAGTATTTTCAGGTTAGCACCACTTTAAATTGAATTCAATCATTTCGTGTTTCGTTGTGCACTGAATAAGACAAAAACAAACATTTTGATCGAATCCTGTTTTGTTGTTCTTCTGTAGGTCAATGCAAGTTTGAAAATATTTTTCATGAAACTATTTTATTTCTGGAAATAAAAACCAAAAAAAAAAAATTCAGCTGCCTGATTGTTTTGAATATTCTAAGAGGACAATCAAGTCATACTAATGCCGTATAACTTTAAAACTACACAAATTAAAAACTTAATTTCTGGACACAGGGTCAGGCTCATTTCTGTTTACTTATTATAAATAAGTTGAAATATTACGTGTTGGCATAACTAAACTGAGCTAAAAAGTAAAAAAAATGCTTAAAAGAACCTGAAAGAGAAGAACTAAAATTTTTAAACTTAAAGGAAATTTTTTTAACCCCAATATTATATATATATATATATATATATATATATATATATATATATATATATATATCTTTACTTATAATAAAGCACGATGTGTGTGTGTGTGTGTTGGCGCTGTACAGGCCAGACCGCTCGACCTACGGCTACCAACTTTGGTATATGTATACCTTGGGTGCCGGGAATATGCACCTCGGATCACTTTTTTGAATTTTTAATTAAAGCTTTAATTAATTTTTAAAATAAGCCAAATTGTAACGTTTTTTCGCTATAACTTCTAAAAATATTACAGCACAAAATTGCTTTTTGCATCACGTTAAAGCTCAAAATACTAGCCTCTCAATGATACTAATGTTTTGTCCTACAAATTAAAACTCTATTTTTAATGAATTTTTAAACATTTAATTTAATCGTTTTTTTTTCAACAATTTATTTCGCAAAAAAAAAAAAAAAATAACATTTTATCTTCTCGAGGATCTCAAAAAAATCAGCTTTTAATAAAATGTTGTCATCACATTTTCAGAAGTTCTGATTTTTAAAAAAGTTAATTAATACCTAAAATAAAACAGAAAAATACAATTTTCATCACCTGATTATATGAAATGAAACAAATAGGAAATGTGATATTTTTTAAACCGTAAATGCAAGAGAAAATTCTTCTTGGTCGTTTGCAATATCAAAATTAACAATACCATTAAAGAATTAAAGTAAATAAAAATACAAAGTAAAAATATGTTACAAAAGTGCGACAGTTAAAACTGAAAAAGAATTTTTAGAAAAGCAAAAAACGATAATCTTCTGAGAGCGAGATTAATTATTTAAAAGCACGAAATCTTAAACGAACTTTGAAAATGACGTCATTTCAAAGAAACGACGAAAAAAAATCAATTGATAATCAGTAGTAGTAAAATATTTTTGCATTCTTTTTTTTTTAATTTTTAAAACAATAAGACATGTTTTGAATTGTTACTTTTACTTATGTGAAGAAGATATTTTGTGCAAATCAAAGAATTCGCCTTCGTGATTGTAATTTATCTCCGCATTTTAATGAATCATGCGAAATAAAAACGCATCTTCTTTCAAAGAAGATACGTTATATTAAAGCTATACTGGTAAAAGTAGGTCAGCTATTTGAAAACGCATCTTCTTTCAAACAAGCATACGTAATAACTAACAATGCAAAATTTGTAAAAGCATATAAAACCATTTTTACCCGCATATTTCGGAGACATCAAAACTTTCTACCAAAACAATATCGTGTTCTCTCACGAGAAAAAATAAATCAACTATCATTCCAAATTAAGCATATAAAAATGTCATTTTCGGCACGTGTCTGTATAAAATGAAACAAATATGAAACATGATATTTTTGGAAAATAAATGGATGGAAACGTTTTCTATGATATTTTACTATACATATATTACTAATCCAATTAAACAATTTTATTTAAGGCAAAAATGGCTTAACATCTACAAGGCATCTTCTGTAATCGGAGCCCAACATCTAATGTCTTAATTTTTTGGGGAGAGACATAAATCTCTTAGCAATTTGCCCAAGTGAAATATATAACTATAGATTTAAGGAAAAAATGCCGATGAATTAAATTTTTACATACATCATCTGAACTGTGAATCATATTTAACAAAATATTCTTGAGATAATAAGTCCTTAAATAAAAAAGTGGCATTCCAATCAACTAAATAAATCATCAAAGCTGATCGATCTATGAAAATTTCAATATAACAATTCGATATAAACTGGCGATTTTAGATCACTTTATTAAGATATCAAAGAAGCCAATCAGAGTTACTCTAGAATAATTGGTCTAGATTATGATAATGATAATTGTTCTAAACTTGCAATATTCAGAACTGAATAAATCGGCCATATTTGATCGCATAAGATAGAAATGTTTATTTATTTATTTAGAAGTTGAAATATTAAGAATATTTAACAAATATGAATCTATAAGACCAAAGGAATTTAAACCAAAATTTTTTGAAATGTATTTACAAACCTAAAAAAAAATTATCAATCAGAGCATTTATATACATCTAAAAATAAAATTAAAAACTGTAGGAATCAATTAACCTGTGAAATTTTTGCTGAATAATTCCTTGAGATCTTATTAATTATTAAAAAAAATTATAATGTTTCCATTTCTGTATTGAACATAAAACTTCAATGTCGGACTATTCTGCTTTCAGTCTTTAGTTTTATTTAAATGCATGCTTAGATTAAGTAAAGAGGTCTTTATATTTATTGAAGTTTCATCATTTTCAATTTAATTTAAAAGTGAATTTTACGTGCACTGATAGAAAATCAGAGAGAGATTCAGACTTCAAAGATAGGACTGCTTAAGACCTACATAATAGTATAAGTGAATTATATTACTATCGAAATTTGAAGCTTAAAAATATTTTGCTGAGAAACTTATTATGAGACCAAGTTATATAAAAAATGATTTAACCCTTTAGTTGACATTAATATTGGCGAACCGACTGGTCGCCATTTTATACATATAATAAGAAAGGTGGTAAGAAGTAAGGAATGTAAGGTAAGAAGTAAGGAATAATAATAAGAAGTAAGGTATAATAAGAAAGATAATAAGGTATTTTATACATATAATAAGAAAACAAAACTGCTTGTTCTATTTTTTTCCGCTTCAGATATCGTATTTACTATATAGACACCTAATAATAAGTAATATAAAAACAATCTTTTAAAATCAATTCCTACTTAGTTTAACAAAGAAAATTTTTATTTTAGTTACTTTTCATTAAATAATTACGATTAATATAAACATGACAGAATCACAATATTAAGCATTAAAGTAGAAAACGAATTATCTGGCAATTCACATTCTCATTTCTATACATATTGTTTGCACTCGCAGCCTAAGGAATGCGAATCCAACGCCATACCAACCAGGCTAGCCCGACGTGACATTTCTAATGACTATAAATAATTAATCAAAAAACTATACAAGCTCTGAATTTTCAATGCCAATTGAGGATTCAAAGCCAATTGGGAAAACGCAAAATGGGTGAGTTTTCTACACCAGTTGGTGAACGCAATACAGCAGAAATTTCTAATTTTCTTTATTCTGTCTTATTTTAATTCGAAAGTACTTCAAAAGGAATTGGGAAAAATCGATAATTAACCATGTTTAATTTTAAATGCATCAAACACTATGAAAATAAACAGAATCGTTTAAAACGATGAGCCGAAAATATATTAAGTCTAACCTCATTTGGTTGTGCTGAAAAAAGAAAATGAAATTCGTTACTTATTTGGCGGCAAGGAAATGAAGATTTTTGGTGAGGAAGTTACTTTTTAATTAATTAATAAAAAAATTAATGAAATAATATTAAAATATATAAAAACTGTAATATTAAAAATAATTGTAAATTAATAATATTAAAATAACTGTAAATTAATAATATATAAAAAACTATTAACATCAAATGTCATCCACTACAAGTTAAAAAAAATTTACTTGAACTTTATTGGATGAATAAAAAGTATTTTAATAACGATTGAGAATTTGAACAAGATGTGTGTGTGTGTGTGTGTGTGTGTGTGTGTGTGTGTGTGTGTGTGTAGGGAAAATATGAGCTAATAGTAGGAATTGGAAAGTTCGTTTTCAGTTATGATGAAAATAAAAAAAGCCTATGTAGTTCTAAATTACATTTTAAGTTTATTTATACTTTTATGTCACATGATAGTTAAATGAGCATTTGGGAAAATTTCTGTCATAGTCCCACATTTAATCACTCGCTGAGAAAAATAACAAGTCGTCCCCATTTAAGTTCAATTATACTATGGATACATATTCGGCCAATCTTCAGCACATTCAAAATGTAAGATCCCAAAAATGTTATTTGTACAATTTAATTAAATTTATCTGAGTTGAAAGTCAATAATAAGGGTCTTAAGTCTGAAGTATTTTCTGAAATTTTGTATTTCAGAAAAAGAATGCATTTATACTCCAAAATTATCTTTTTAATCTACACTTATCATCTGCGAGAATTAAGAAATTAACTTTTTTTTCTGAAAAGATATATAACGTACTGAAAATATCAGTACGTTATATATCTTTTCAGTACAGAGAAAATACAGAGATTTTCTCATATACAAAAAGAGAGCCCATTCAACAAATGAAGTAACATCATGAATCACATTACTGGCTACCTAAATATTGCAAACTTTTCACCTTGTAGAGAATGCCTGTTTCCGTTTCATCGAACGCAAAGACTTTGTTATGACAAAAGAAAATATATCTGATAATTTTGTCATATATGCGTTGAAAGATGAAGATGCACATCATAAAAAATAATTATAAAGAATTAAAAAAAATATGTATACTCATGAATATTTCTATGGGAGAAAGAGTTAGAAGGATTCCAATTTTGAAAGTATGATTAAAGATTTCTACGAAAATATATCTTAAAGATATCTGATGATTTTCATCAATAATGTTTTCTACCAATGAGACACCTTTCCACAATCAGAAGGTTATAATTCGAAAATTATAATTAAATCGAGGAATGCACTCGAAATAAACTTCGAAAAAAAAAGAATTCACATGACAGCATAGTTATCTGACAATTCCAACCAGATGGTCTAGGTAGCTAGAAAGTAGCAGGTAGCTAGCCTAGAGCCACTGGACTGAAGGCGACAGCAAGCAGGTGATCTAAAAATGTTCTTAGACCAAATATATACATTTTCAGGAAATACAAATGAAATAAATTATAAAAAACAGGGGTTATGATATTTTTGGCATTCAATTATCAAAATATACTTCATTTATAACATAATGATATTCATTTAACATTTTATCTTAGATTTAGTTTGATTGTACTTTTTCATATTACATTTGCATGCATTTTATCATACTCTGTCATTTTAATTAAATTCTCTCATTATCATGATAGATAACAATGTGTGTAATTAGCATTCCTGATTTTAAAAAAAGGAATACATATTTTTACAGATTAATTCAAGTCTCGAATTCTATAATAGTAAATTACTAAAAAGTGTATTAATTTTAAAAGGGAAAATACCCTTCCAAAATCTCTGGCTGAGAACGTATGAACATGAATCCACACGGATTGTCCATAGGGGAAATGTCAGCGAGTATTTCAATGAGGCTGTTTGAAATACTGTTTTTTACCTTGTTTATTGTGCAATGGAAGGAAAATTTATAAGGTCTTTCTCCGTTTGGCATGTATTAGAAGACCATGCTACCATTCTTTAATAACGGTATAGAAGAAAAAAATGATATAAAACGATAAATATATGAAAACTTAACTCTCCGAGCGCTTCTTGCCTTTCGCTTTTTCTCTATAAAACCAGAAATTATTTTTAATTATTATTTATATGCAACATTTGTGAATAAAACCTTTTGTAATGAAGCAAATTTCTCGTAATATTCAACTTATTAATGGTATCGTTCGCTAAGTTGTATGCAATGATTAAGGCCTGATATCCATGCCACTAAACACAGTAGCTTAGCTTTAATTTATTGATTTAATTAATTTGATTACTCTCGTATTTTGCAACTCTAAGGATTCTTTGGAAACGGAACTGGTAATCCAAAGCCATGATCAGATCATCATTACCTTCCAGACCTCACATTAAATTTTCAGCTGATTAGTTTGCATAAACAAGGAAAGATTATTTTGTAATAAAATTATGAAAGTGAATCTGTCTGAAATTTCCTTTTGAATTACTTTATCGATGCGTTTTCATGCGTTTTTATTTGTTAAAAGAAGTTTCAAATCCTTATTATCATATATGTTTTTCTTTCAATCGGCAATTTACTCCAATTCATCTCCAATTCTTGAAACTTCACTGTTCCTATCTATCAAATATTATCGAAAGTTTTGTTATTTCTCAACAACCAGGGCTTCCAAAAAAGGAAATTATCTCCAATTTTTGACTCAAATTTCGAAATTGGAACAATGAGTCGTTAGCAATCGAGAAAACAAGAAATTGCATTCAAAAACACGGCAAAGTTTGCTTCAAATAACACGATAAATACTAAAATAAAAAGAGAAAACATGATATAGACACAAATAATTTTCCGACATCAATAGGACAATTAATAAAAAATTTGAAGTAGTTTTGTTATATAAACGCACCCTTAGGAGGCGTCGTAAAACCTATTTTGAAAGAGACTTCATAATCTTGAACCTCTATTAAATGAGGAGAACTACACCTGACTAGCTACTCTTTGAATTCAGGAGCCCACCAACTATTCGTTCCAAACTTTCAAGCAAGAAGACATGAAATTCGGCATCAGTTTCATCATGCATTGTGCCACATACATAAGAGCTCCTTTGAAGAAGTTGGATCCTGAAGATGTGACCTCATAATTACACCACTGCGACTTAGAATGAAAAACATAGTCAATGCCAATTGTTTTTGCAGAATTGATCATTGCATCTAAACACTGTTATACCTACACCATTTTAATACTCTTTGATCATAATTATTAGTCAATTAATTAAATTAAAGCTACTTTTCTTTCAAATGTCATTTAATAGTGTATTTGTGAAAGAATGTCAAGAGTCTATAATTATGTTTCATTTAGCCGTAGTTATACAATTGGATTAAAAATTAAATATTTAAAAGAGGAGACACCTAAAATCATTAAAATAAAAGTAGTTATAATACTTAAAATAATTGAAAATAAATTTAATGAAGTAAGTTTACCACATTAAAGTTGGAGGAATTATAAAAATTAAATTCCTAAATAAATTCTTGTTATATAAAACCGAATATTTTAAAATAGCACTATTTTCAATTTTATAGTTAAAAAAGCGTGAATTATTTTGAAATTAATCCCTCATCTATCGTTTTCTTTACTTCCTTAATAGATGGCAACTTATGTTTTGAGAATAAGCTGCCGTTTTGATTTAGCAAGATCAATTATATAAAATTTGAGATATTCAAGAATTTTTAATGTCTAATATTTTTTTTTCATTTAAAGATTATAATTCAATGAATATATGGCGTATGGTCGAATGGACGTAGTGGATAGTAACCAGGGTAATTAGATCAGATCTGTCTATAAGGTTTACCGATTCACTAAAGATTTAAATTAATTTTTAAAGTTAAATTTTATTTTGTGTTGAATCAATTTCTAAACTTTTAGTATTAAAAAGGATTTTATTTCCATTCAAGAAATTTAGAAAAATAATGAAAGCGTCTATATTATGCTAACTTTTATAATTCTCGTTCCTTTTTAATAATGATTTTTAATTCTGAAATATATAGATATTTTTTAATATTTATTTAAGATAAAAATCCATAGTTATAGAAATAGATAGATTTTTTTAATGAATATATAGATTGATATGGCTAAATAATGCACAGCTGATCTGTGTAAAGAATGAGGCAGCTGAAATTTTTAAGAGGTTAATCCTCGTTCATATGAAAATTGTCAGTATAGCCTCATTAAAATCTACCTAGAAAGCCTATTTCACACTTTAGTGATCTCTTTCCGCTTTCTTGCTTTTGTAATATATTTTTTGTTACTTGCTAGCTGACTTCTATATTAAGGCACCATGCCGGGAAGAAGTTCATACATTTGAAAGGTGCCCATGCTCATGCTTTGAAAGGTGCATGCTCATTTCAAGTTGCATCCTTCTGTTAGAGAAACTTGCGATCACACGAATCACGCTGGCTGGATTTTTTTGTGGTTTCCTCTGCTTTGACGGGATTTTCGAAGGAAAGTGCATTTACTTATAATAATTGTTGCATTGATTCCCATTTTACAATTATTATATCGTTACACAAAAAAATAAGGGGTCATTTCGTTCCCAAAGCATTTGGACCTATTTTCTAACGTTGAATCGAAACTGAGATTTTAAAAATCTCTACATTTAAACAGTGATTTTAAAATTATCGGCAAGCGTAACTTAACCGCATTTGACTATTTTAAAAATTCTTAGTTTTGTTCTAAAAATAACATCGATGTAAAAATAATTAACACGTTCATTGATTTTCAGAGAAGAAAAAATAGCAAAATTAACTTTCGTAAGTATTTTGTTGTATCAACTATAATAATAATAAATAAATAAAGTATAAATTATAATCCTAATATTTGGCTATAACTGCTTTGTTAATAATCCATTCAGGCTTCAAGACATAATTACATGTTAATAAAATTCAATCAGTCAAAAAATACACAATTTTGGATGTTGGTGCGGCAGTTGTGCGAGAATCCTATCAATAATCGAGAACTGAAATATTTATACATCTATTATTGCCAATCGTTCCGAAATGCAATTGCAGCAAGAAGTTAGGTATATTTATGGAAAGCTCTATGCTTTTCCTAATATTTTTTTTTTAATTCATCGAAAAAAGGGCTCTATTCAGTTGCGTATTGAACAATCGTTGCTAAATGTAACAGCAGAATTAAATATATAAAGCAGAGAAATTCAAAAAAACTGCTTAACTAAAAATACTTCATATACTATAAAAATAATTTTTAAAAATTTGAATTAATTAATAATAATTAGTAAATTTGGTTAAAGCATAGCTGTTTGAATAAAAGATTTCACCACATTCAAACTGAGTAAATGGTCTGAAGAAGCGATTTTTTGCAAGTATACACGTATAAAATATATACTTTTATTAAACATCTTTTATCTCTTACATAAGATTTTAATTTTTGAAAAATAAAATTTATCAGAGATGTTTCGGTTTCATTGTTGCTTGGAAGTCTACACAAAGAGCTCAGATTCTTTTGATTTAAAACTAAAATTGAAAAGTTTAATACTCTCACCTTTTTTCCTATTCAAAATACTTCTCACTGACTTAGTTATTACTAAATCTGAAATATTGTTTCTTCAAGTTTTAAAATTTTATAGTTAGTTGTGTTAATGATGATGTGTTTCTTTTATATTTGAAACATTAGAATTGGTTTCATTTTGAAATATTGTGTGTTGGCTTATTTTTCTTCCATTTTAGGAGAAAAAGGAAAGGAATGCACTGACGGATTTTTTGACTATTTGAAAACATTGAGAATTCAAATAATTTTTTATTCTTATAATTGTCTATTTTGTTATCCATCAATGCCAGTTATTGTCACTTTTATATTATCTTAGTCTCAGTTACCTTGTCTACAATTTCTTGTCGCAAAAATTTCAGATAAGGAAAAGGTAATTTTTAAAATTAGACAGTTGGAAATGAAAATGGTGAATAAGTAGAAACAAATATGTTTTAAAAAGAGCTTATTAAATAATGTAACAAAAAATCTCCTAAGTTCAATGTTATTTATTTTTCCCTACGTTATTTAAAATTTTACTATTATGTAAATTTTATCAAATATAGTATAATTTTTCGATTTTTAATCTAGTTAAATGCCTTAAATAATGAAAACTGAAAGCAATTCTTAACCAACTTGCTATTAAAATGTTATATTATGATTTTGCAAGTTCACATTCCATCTTCAGTGTCCAATAGGAATTGTTTGATATACAAACTTTAGTTAAAAAGTGAAAATCTAGTATATGCACTCGAGCAGAATATGATATTCATTTTAGAGCATTTGCCATGATTAGAGCGCCATGTTTCTCCCCTTTTAGTGTCGTTCTTCGGACTTGAATGGAGACAAATAATGGAACACACATGCTTTCGGCCCATTAAAGCAGCAAACCGTGTCGAAATACCAGCTGGAACTATTTCTTCTATGGACCACCCAAGCTGGGATAAAGTTCCAATAATGAACAGCCTATGCTCTTTACGACCCATTGAAGGAAGAAGTGCTAAGCGAATGCAGATGCGAACATTGTGTATTGTGAAGGCTCTGTTAAGGGGTGGAGGTTTCAAGAATCTTCCCACGACATGATGGCGCGTCATTGGGAGTATTTCTGAAGAATGATTGGACAATCGGCATCCCCAGCGTGCCAATGCGAGCCTGAGAGGTGGAGCACTACTGTTAAAATAGACGGTCGAGAAGATGAGCGAGGGAGAGAGGAGACAAGCTGATCCGAGAGAGGAGACAAGCTGAGCGAGAGGAGGACACAAGCTGATCCGAGAGAGGAGACAAGCTGAGCGAGAGGAGGACACAAGCTGATCCGGTGGACGAGACAAGCTGATCGGAGGAGACGGGACCTGCGGATCGGGCTAGAGACTGAAGGAGAGCTGATACGACAACGAGACGAGCTGTGAGAGTTGAAGAAATACCACGTGATCTCAAGTTTGTTGGAAAGATCTACCGGAAGTAATCCGTAGATCTCTGGAGCTATAAGAAGTAGCCGGATACGCGGACAGCTTCTGAATTCTCGGCATAGATGCCGAACTGACAATCCAGTTGTAAATATTTCCCAGCATTTAACCTAGAGGACGTGTTGATGTTTTTGTTATTGTATAAAGCTGTAAATAAACCTTTTGTGTATAACACGCTACCATTTTATTTGATCGACCAGGATCAAGTCATTACAACGCTAAAGCATTTAAATATATTTTTGCTGTTTTTAAAAATACGCAAAACACATTTAAAAAAATTTATGAAATTTTTTTCAGAAAACGGAAAAGAACTGCAGTGAATTGAAGTTCGTATTAATAATTATCAAAATTAATTGCAAAAATTATTATTAATTTATGTTTGTATTATTAATAAAGTACAACTACCATTGCAATTCTTCAAATTAAAGTTTTATAGTCTGTCTTCAACTCTAAAATAACATTTATAAGACACATAATATTATCAATGTAGTGAGCGGAATACGTTTTTTTTTTTACGAATGCAAAAAAAAAAAATGTAAAGACACAAATTCATTTTTAAAAAAGCTTATTTTTGCAATATATCGGTATTAAGTACATTTCTTAAAATTAATATGAAGCATATATATTTCTTTTTATTTTACTTCGTTTTAATGCGTATATATATTACAAATAATATGTTACTTAATTGTACGATAGGTATCTTTTTACCACAATTTGGTTAGTTTACAGAATTTGAATTTGTCTGTACTATTCATAATATTTGACTGGAAATAAATGCATCTGAAAAATTATCTTTACAGAAAGAAGATGAGATTTTTTTTTTCAAAATTTATGAAAATTGACTGAAATGTTAGAAGGATCACAAATTATGTTTTTAAATGCATTTAAAAACATAATTATATTACTTAAACATAATTAAAACATAATTTAATATGATTCATGAATTTTTTCAAAATATTTTCATTTAAAAAATAAGTTAATCTTTTTTATATCGAGTTTATTAAATTTTTTTCAGTAATTTTAGTCATACTTAGTTCCTACCTTTTTTCTGGTACAAGTTTAGAATTAATTTCAAAGTTAATTTTTAGAGGAGAAAAAGGATTTAGTTGGACATAGGATATTTTTATACGATCATTTTCCGGACTCAGATGAGCGCATATTGGTTGTATGACAGATCCGTATAGGTCGTAAGAGTTCAATAAATCATGCGTAACTCTTTGAAAAAGAGGGGGAAGGGAGTAATTAGTCTAGGTTTGTTGAAAAATATGTTGTTTGCTGGCAAGAGTATTTGGCGAGAAAAAGTATTGGCCTTTTAACTAAATTTTGTGGCTTAAACATAAAGGAAAAAACTTTTGTATTTGTGTGTATGTAATGGCTCTGTACAAATCAGATCAGAAAAAAAAAAAGATTTTTTTTGAAATTTTAACCAATGAAAAATGGAATAGAAATAATGACTTTTTTCAGTGATACCTTTCTAAAATTTTACAATAAAAATTATAATTACAACATTTTAAAATTAAAAAAAAATTAATGATACCAAATCTTTTACCGTTTTATTTTTTTCATACTAATATATATATCAAAATTTAAAGTTTAAGAATGCTTTGTGGTGGAGACAATTGAAATTTTCATCAATCATTAATCATAGCTTGCTAAAAGGATAGCCAAAGGTTGAAAGTTTAAAATATACGATTAAATATATCAAGAACGCTTGCTAATCATATCAATTATCAGCATTATTGATTCAGAGTCAAATTATACTAAACATAGTTCTTAGGTAAAAATCAATAAACTTTTAAAAAATCTAAAATAACAAAATACAAATCTAAAAATGTGTCACTGAAATGCACTGAATTGCACTTCTCCAAATATATTTGTGTTAAATTTATTATCTCTACGTTCGATGGCCCATGTTTTAAATAGACAGATAGACGTATATATATTCTATTCACATTTATTTTTGAAGAAAGTCTTATTTTGTTAATTAAAATTTTTAGATTAAAGTCACAATATTCTACACTTTAATATTTGAATAATTTTTAACGAAAAATTTGCAGATACCTATCAAATTTAAAGCATAAGCTCCCGTGATAAAAATCCATTTCTCTGTTTGTGCGTGTGTTAATGTTTGTGTGCGCGCGTGCGTCTGTGCGCGCGTGCGTCTGTGCGCGCGTTATCTGGAAGTTTATTATTTAAGTTCCTAAAACAGTTTTTATTTTATTTTATGAATTAAAATTGAAAGTCAAGATATTTTAATGGAATATTACAACTGAAAATGGTGTAATAATATGTTAGAAAGCCTTCTTTTACTATTTTTTTAAATTAATCCATTTACTATTTATTTCATTTTTATAACATTGCAGTGCACTGAATATTATTTAAAAATATTCTTAGTGAAATTTCTTTTGTCTTTCATGACATTTAATTGAAAATCCTGCAATTTCTTAATTTTCCAATGATGCTGTGAAAGTAAAATGCTTAGAAAGCATATGAAGAATACTTATAATAACTATTAATCGCTAAATGCATATGCAGATAAGTAAACATAATATACTAGTTGGATAAAGAAATGCTTAACTATGACAATCTAAAAAAAGTGATTAGTCAAAAAAAGTAACAAAGAAATCGGAAATAATTGCATATTTTATTCTAAATTTCTGAAGAATATATAATGCATATAGTAATGTAAAACTCACTTCTTATTCTGTTTATTTTTCAGTAGTAAATTTAGGTTATGGAAAAATAAATAGTGCATCTAAAAGAAAATGACATTTGAATTCAACTAACATCTCCTACAAATATCTCATAAAAAATGAAAAGTTATATAATGAACAAATAATTTATCTTTATCGGATTACATATTTTTTTTTAAAAATGATACATCCTTGAAATTAAATCTACAAAAATTAACAGAAAATTTTAAATTTGTAATGGCGTTGACACCGTGAAGCTGATTTTTTAAAAGCTTATATAGCATGGAAACTTAACATCCGTGAATGAAAGCATTTCTAACTACTTACGGTATTTCAAGAATTGTATTTGTATTTAATTCCTTCCTACAAATCTTTTCAATAATATTAACCAATTTATTTATACTTCAGACTTAATAAACAACTTATATTTAAATAACATAGATTTCAGGGTTCGAATTTATTGAATTAAATGAATCAAGAAGAAACAAAACTATTTTCTAAAATCTAGATTATTTTTTCGAAGTGGATGCAGTATTTATATGAGAAGAAATTCATTAATTTTTATCATACTTTTTTGAATGAATTCATCTCAAAGTAATTCATGTTTCATAGAAAACTAAGTAGAAACTATTCAGGTTGTTTTTGAAACGCACTATACTATATTAAACAATAAGTCATTAAGTATTCCAAATTGAGTTAAACATCATGCTAACTTTCGCCAAATCTGCCACTTTTAAGATAACGTTTAAAATGCTGCAACCTCTTCTAGAAGTGATCCTTTACAGTAACACAACAGCCTTGAAAACAAGATCATTGATTGACAGTTTTATAACTGGTACGAAAACCGACTGTACGTATCTGTCCCACTACGCGCATATTAGCCTTGAGAGGGTAGTGAATAGTATTTAGATTGCTCTTTCTGAAGGTCAGTGTTTTAGATATATTTTATTCTATCTTCAACTCAAAAGTTGTTTTTATTATTATTTTTTTAATTTCTTAATTGTAGCAAATTTTTCTTGGCGGAAAATCTAATACATTTTAAATAAATTTACTTTCTGAGAGTTAAAATGAATGGGGTATTTAGGTTTTTTAATATAAGGCTGCAAGAAATATACAATACAATAAAATTATGTAAATTTCAAAGGGAAAAATTAATTTCCATAAAATAAAAATTCACATGTTGAGGTAAAAATATAAAGATTTGCTTCCTAATGCAATCTTTCTAACAGAAAGGAGAAAATCACTTGAACCATATTAAACGATGCAGCTTTCTAATGCATTCAAAAACTTCAGCAAATATTTTTTTTTATTTTCAATTCAACTTATTTTTTAATATATTTATAACTATTATTTATCATAGTTATTATCTCATCAGCCACTACTTATAGCATTTTTTTTATTTCTACTAAAGGGATTTCTATACATTGTAAATCGAAACAAATGAATTATTCCAATTATTTACAATCTATTTCATAAATTTTAATACATATTTTAATGTTTAGTAAACATATTACATAAAAATTCATGATCTTAAAACTCAGGTACTTCATTTATTTTTGTTATCATTTGGAAAAATTTTTTATCGTAAGTACATGATATCTTCCGAAATTCTAGAATAATTTTAAACTTTTTAATTTTTTCCTAAATAAGTTGAAGTAAGACTAAATAAGTATTAAATTACTGAGCTATTATACCCTTGATTTTTTTCCCTGAACTACAAGTGATGTCGGTAAGAAAAGCGGGGATTTCTGTTATATTTATTTGTATGTAAAATTAAAATATATATATAATTATAATTATAAATTCACTTAATAGTTATACGATATCATTCGATTATAAATTATAATATTACGGTAAAAATTACCAGTCTCCGAAATATAATAACTTATTATTTCCAACGAATGTTAAATGCATATGATATTTTAGATTAAACCACATATATGCATGTTCTATTAATAAAAAGTATCTTCGTTTTTTCTAATATAATTTTTATGATTCTTATTCATAAACAAACAACTGAATTTAAAGTTTTAAACAAAACTAACACTTATTAGAACTCCAATCAAATATTTGATTTACACAAAAATTTCATGCCGAAATATTTATTGAGATTTTTTTTTATAATTCAGAAGAGAACCAAAAAATTTAGTTAAGTTAAAAGATTACCGAAGTTACCAAGTTACTGAAAAATTGTAATCGATTTTGACAACCACGTGTACAATCTAAATAACACAACACAATAATAGCAAGGATAATATCAAAATTTTAACCCGAAACACAGCTTACTAGTGATATAATGACACATACCTTTAAACGCAGCAGTCCGCTTTTTTCTGTAGTTGCAAAAGGCTGCTTCTTTATTCCTTTATCTACCTCCGCAGTGGCACAGGCAAGCCCGTGTGGAAGAGTCATGCATGAAATAAACTGTGTTGGGGACCAGAGTGATTTCTTGGACTCTGGTCAAATAAAGAACGAAAAAAATTTATCTGCCCCAATGACGTCATGAATCAATTACACAAACTGAGTAAGTCGGCGCACGGTTGGCTATTAGTAAGTTGCTATGCCAACAAAGAAACGCGTACTAATATGATGGCCCGACCCTGTAAATATGCAGGGTATTTATATATACTTATTTTTATTGCTGGCAGAGCTCTTCACGCAGTGAAATCGACGTGAATTGCTCCTTAGAAAGCCAATTCTTTTTGTTGAGGAGGTGTAGTTGGGAAATAAAAGAGTCTTAGGCTTTAGTAGATGATTTTACTTGCAGACAGAAACGTATTATTAGATATTGATGTGAATAAAATGATTGCGATTTCAACAGTGAATAAGATTATAAACACCCTATTTCCGGATTAATTAGTACTATGCAAAATGGTATTATTTACCGTGAATTGCAACTACATCAAAATTAAAAATCGGTATAAACTAAAATTTTGAACTAAGTCTGTAAGTACTAAAAGCGGGAGTTAATTTAGACGGCTGACGGCCGTTATACAGAAAAAAAATTCTTTTCATGGACTAATAAATAAGCTTTCATTTTTAGTGCTTTAAATCACTAGACTCCCAGTTTATGGCAATTTCTAATGATGTAAGTATCGACGGCTTTTAAGTATGCAGAAAGGGCTGTTAATTTTATTGCAGTATTAATAATGTAGTTCATAACTAGTGGTCAATATCGGCAGAATTATCCCGAAAGATGTGACCAATTAGAAATACATTTTTAAACAGTAATAATTAGATTAATAAATATGTATGATTAAAAGTTGTGAAAGTTATTTGGAATGAACATAATTAACAAAGAGAAAAAATATTTTGAAATGAGTAGCACTTCATAATAATATTTTTAAGCATGAAAAGTGACAATATCTAATATAGGTGTTATTGTCTATTATGAATTACTGAAATAAGAAAAAACCTCGTTAGAAAGTTGAAAGCCACAAATAAAAAAATGCTTAAAGGGCATTTAATAGTTGAAATTTTTCTCAAATGAAATAACAGATAGTTTTAACATTATATAACGTACCAGGCTTCTACTCAAATCGGTTTCTAAATATAGATCATTTTAGTGGTGAACTGATCTTAAAGCAATGCTTTTTAAAATGTTAACAGAAAATCGTCTTATCTGAATTATATATATATAATTCAGATAAGACGATCTCTCTCTCTCTCTCTCTCTCTCTCTCTCTCTCTCTATATATATATATATATATATATATATAAATATATATATATATATATATATATATATATTACTAGCCGTCTTTGGCGCCAGTATTAATTCCGACAAAAGGGATCAATCAATTTTTTATATATAACTTAGTCTCATAATAAATGTTTCGGCAAATTATTTTTAGGATTCAAATTTCAATAGTCATATAATTCACTTATACCATTATGTAGGCCTTAAGCAGTCCTGATCTTTGAACTCCGCATCTCTCTCTAATTTTCTATCACTGTACATAAAATTCAGGTTCAAATTAAAGTGGAAATTAGATAAAGATCTCTTTACTCAATCCAAGCATGTCTTTAAATAAAACTAAGAACTGAAAGCAGAGTAATCCAAATTCGAAGTTTTATGTTTATTACAGAAATTGAAACGTCACAATTTTTTTTTATAATTTATAACATCTCAAGGAATTATTCAGCAAACATTTCACAGATTAAATGAAACATTAAATTTTTAATTTTATTTTTAGATGTATATAAATGCTCTCAATAATAAATTTTTTTTGGTTTATAAATATATTTTTAAAAATTATGGTTTAAATTCATTTGGTCTTATAGATTTGTATTCTGTAAAATATTCTTAATATTTCAACTTCTAAATAAGCAAATAAACATTTCTATCTTCTGCGATAAAATCTGGCTGATTTATTCAGTTCTGACTATTGAAAGTTTAGAACAATCATCATTTTAAAAAAGTGGAATTTTTCGGGTAATAAAAGAGTTAATTTTTTAGACAATAGTCTAACTCTTTACAGAAAAAAATTCCACTTTTTATTGGAATCCTTGCTTGATGGTGACCCTTGAGAAAGTCACCAGACCGGATTTCTCATTTTTTCACTTACATATCTGTTTTTTATTCATCTTATATATATGTAGGAGTCTAAATAAATCTTCCAAAAATTAGACTCTTCAGATAGCGGGATTTTATTGGCGTGATGTCTAGGGGTTTTTAATATTTACGAGTTAGTTTCTAAACCAAAATTAAAATAATACAAACGAAGGATGAAGA
>JAOUZG010036559.1:1642359-1653842 GCA_026289955.1 Argiope argentata
TATATATATATATATATATATTAGCTCCATTTTCAAAAAAAGTATACTGTATGGTACCGATAAATTCAGTTAATTTTTAATGATATTATATCTGAACTAAGAAATGAGTTAACTTTTTCAGTGGATATTTGATAATTCTTTTCTGACTTATTCAAAAAGTCAGTCCTTATATCACATGAACTCCATCACATATGCCCAAATGTTATTAAGATAATGCAATTCTGTATAGGTGTCGAAGGTGTTAGTTTGGAAAAAATTTGTAAGCCCTTTAATTAATACAATTCCAGGCTACTTTTTAAAATAATTTATTGAAAGTTTAAAAATATGTTATTTTCTTTTGCGAAGCTGAAATAGAATTTAAACAGCATGAAATTAGTAATGTTAGGTTATAATTTTTTTCTAGGGGGGAGGAGGTTCCCCGAAAGGACCTTAAATTGGAATTAAAAAATTTTCCGTAATTTGATGTTCAGATCAAGAGGTCTTTCGCTACTCTCAGAAAGCAGTTATAATCATTATCATTAACTGGAGTTGGCAAAAACTAAAGCAAAAAGATAAAAATTAATATAAAAAGACATAAATAATATGTGTGCTTTTATATCTTGATGATTAAACGAATAAAAAAAGAAATTCTACTGTTCATAAAATTTTAAGCTTAATTTACATTTTATATGTTGAACTCGAAATCAAAACTCGAAAAACAAATCGTATTTTGTATTATTAAACTTAAAGCATAGAGCTGGTATATAAATAGAGGGTGCCAGTCGTATCTTTCTTGTCTCAATATCTGTACGCATCATAATATACGTGTTGTGTGAGGAATCTGAGAATAAAAATACCATTTTTGACGACGTATCCCAAATCCCGGCAAACTCAAAATATGTCGCGCAATCTTTTGCTTTCCCGCCATTGTAATTTCCGATCGATTTTCATTTCCTGGAAAGTTTATTTATTTTTTTCTTTTCTTGTTTAGAAATAATTGTAATAAGCAAAAACAAGTAAACTGATTTCGAAGATAGTTTTTCTTTTTCAAAACATAAATATCTTAATTTGTTGACTTAAATCATATTAAATTATTTGCTTGCTTTTTTTACATTAATTAAAAGTAATTATTTTTCTTCTTCAAATAAACATCTTATTTCTTTTATTTACCTAAAAACATCTTTGTATTTTACATTACATGTTCAAATACTTTCTGTCATTATCTCAAACAGATTTTTTAAAAAAATACCTTTATAAAAACAGATTGTAAAAGTGACATAAGTCTTTTCCCCCTTCATAATACTGTACTTATGCATATATCAATTACTATCCATGTTATTAGAGCGAGAAATTATAAAATCTTAAATTATGTATTATAGACATCTTTTACGATTTTATTTATTGTTGTGTGTATATATATATATATATATATATATATATATATATATATATATATATATATATATATATAGCAAGTAGCAAAATATAATGCAGTTCTATCAGTTTAAATGAACCTTAATGACAAGTTAAATAAATTAAATACAATAAGTAAACCAAACTATGAAATATTATTCAGTTATGACAACAAAATCCCTGAGTGATCGTGGCTACGAAATTTTAAAATGAATTAAAATGGATATAAATAGAATATGTTTTATTGTGTTTACCAGTGAAATGACAGAGAACTTTCCGTAGAAGCTTTTTCTTTGCATCCAATTGCACAGCAATTGTTAACCACTGCTTAAATAAGCTTTAAAATTGAACAGTTAAAAGCAAGAAAAGATCTCCCATTGAAATATAATGGGAAATGGATAATGCGGTTACAGTGAATACAAATTCTATACACACAGCACGTGTTTCCATCTTGTCTCACTGCTTGGTAGGGTTGCACTCCCTCTATTAGTATACCAACTCTATGGCTTAAAGAGATTAATGATGTATTTTGGGGAACAGTTTTCTTTAATTAAGTCAATGAACCTGTTTTAATAAATTGTTTTATTCTACTTCAAATTGTATTTCTTAGAAAGGTGAAATTATATTTAGATGATTCAAATGTGACAAATGTTTCTTATTTATGCTGTTTTGGAAATATTCTTTTTTAAGTAAGCAATACCAAACACATTTTCTACTTAATGTAAAAATTATAATGGCGAAGGAAACGATATCTATAGAATGATAATTGTAAGGAAAGCACAAATCATTCTATTTTCTGACCAATTACATTAGATTTTTTTTGTTAATTTATGCAGTTGTATCACTAAAACCTGAATATGAAGCCACAACTTATGTTTTGTCATGGCCTCCAAATTCAATTACCTGAGTATTAGATATCCTATTCTATCTAAGATATATTTTTCGAATTTCGCGAGTGAAAATGTTCTCTTTAGACATCTATTTTCTTTATCTTTTTTTATAAAATATGCATTTTCTATCAGATATCACAAAACATTTCTCTGTATAAAAGCAGTATTGATTATGAAAATAATATTCACATGATTTAAAATATTTTTCTAAAGGGAATTTGATATAAATATGTGTTGAAATAAACAAAGGTTTTTTTTATTTTTCCTAATTAATGTACTGCATAAAAAATGCAGAAAAACACTTGAAATCTATTATTTATCTGTTGAAAATTTATATATATAACTGGCAAATAATTGACAGAATCTCATAATCAAATTAATCCACTCATGTAAATTTTTTCTTATTTTTTTTCCATTACGAATCTGACTTAAATAAATGTTAATGCAATTTTATTTCTAATAAAATGACATAAAACTTGAGTACTAGCGAGATTAAAAAACATAAAAGGACATGAAAGCTATGGAGATTAAAATTTATGACACTTTTATATCTACAACAATTATTATTATTAAAAATTTATACACCTATAGTTTTTAACAATTTCCTTTCAGCTCTATTGCAAATATTTGACAAATTAACAATTAATATATAGGTTTGCTATTCTAAAATTTGATATATCTATAGTTTTTAGGGACAATTTTTAAAAGATTTTTTTAATTATTTTTGACTATATTACAATTAGTGTGGATATTAAAGGTTTTTTCTATATTAATATAAATTATAGCTTCGCATAATATAATATTCAAACAAATTAAATAGTTCTAAGGAAAGGCTAAAAATTTAATAATTGTTTTTTTCATTTTTAAAAATTTCAAATATTGATGGTAATTTGGAAATTTGCTTGCCTTACATTTATATCAAAGAAAACAAACCTTGTTTCATTTTCCGTTGAAGGCAATTTTATTCAAATTACGCAAATTGTTACGTAATTGTTCAACTTATTTGATGGTCTCTATGTAAGGAATCTTTTCCCTAACTGAAATATTTGATTGTTTTAAAAAGGATTTTTTTAGAGCATAACTACTGTTTAAATTTACAATTTGCAAGGAAAAAAATATTAGAATTTTATGCTGAATAATTTAGAATCTTTGAAGTATAATATCTGTCAAATATGACAGCAAATAAGTGTTAATAATAAGTATTAAGGAAATGCGTTTGCTTTTAGTTTCATCATCATCTTTTATCATAATCTATAGATGATTAGATAAAATTATTCAAATAGTTTATTAAAAAAAGGCTATTATTCGAATATCTATCACAAATCAAATAAATTATTTGAATTCAACAGCTGTTAAAATACACAAAATATTCTCTATCACACTGCAACTTAAATACTTTTTTAATCAATGAAGGTAAGTTAAAAGATTAATATATGCAAAAAAATAAGAATGAATATCCAATGCGTGAAAAAATATTCATATTACCTAAAAACATTTTATTTCTTCAAAATTACACTTGCTTAGTTTTTTCAATTCCATTTTATTACTACAAATTATTTTTCAATTATTGTTATTATTTATAAATTTTTTTTCAAATAAAATTCCATTATTCATTGTATAAAAAAAATTTACAAAAATTTTGTTATATTAGCAAAAGTAACGAGGTAGATCTTTAAGTCTTTGACAGAAGAATATTTTCCTACTGTTCGGTTTATTCTATCATCTAGATTTATACATTTTTTCGCTCTCCATTTTCCCTCTAATTAACTATTCCTCTATCTCTATATCTCTCTCTAATCTAAAATAAACTTTCAAAAATATATCTAGCGTTCTTAAAGAAAATTTATCAGTTTTACCGTGAGAAAAAAAGCGAATCTTTTGAAGAAAAGAACACTGAATTATCTCACTTAATCTTATCAATGCGAGAAACGTGCATTCTTTAGAGCCCCTCTAGATGCACGCCAAGTTTTTCTGCCAAAGGTGATTAAATCCAGTAAACTTACCATGTGAGCGCAAATGACACCCTCTAGTGAGTTAGCGCTAATGAGAGTGAGCGCAAGTGACGCAATCCCATCTCATGAATCGAATTCACCTTCCTTGAATAATTGTTTATTTGCTGGACCTAATTTATATCCAGAATTTTTTAATATCTTGTTACTTTTTCCACTAAAACCAATAGCATTTACTACAGATATGAAACAGGCGTTTTTGAAAATTGAAATTGAAAAAAAGAATTGAGATGTAACCCGATTTTTATTTACTGATGATCCTTTTGATGAATTTAAAACTCCCTTAACTTACAGATTTACAAGAGTCTTGTTAGGACTTACAAGTAGTCCCTTTTTGCTTGCAGCTACCATTAAACATCATTTGAAAAAATATTTAGCAAAATTTCCAGAGACTGTTGATTTTTTGGATAGAAATATCTATGTTGATGACATTATCGGTAGTTGTAATACTGTACAAGAAGCATTTTCTAGGTCTTTGCAGTCTACCGAAATTTTAGAAGAAGCTAGTTTTAAACTGTATAAATGGCACACAAATTCTGAAACCTTACGCAATTTGTGGAAAGAAAAGGGTATAACGGAAGATGATAAATCGGAAGTAATCGGACTCGAAAAATTTACATGTAAAGTCTTGGGAATAGCGTCGAGGATTTACTTTACTTTGATGTCGAGAAATTAATTGAATTTGTTACTAGAAAGACTGATAATAAACGATTCATCCTACAAGTGATAGGTAGGATATTCGATCCAGTTGGATTCCTCGGCCCTTTTACTTTGAGAATAAAAATCTTGATGCCGAAAGTCTGGTGTTAGGGAAGAAATTGGGATGACCGTTTGCCCGAAGATTTGAGTTTACTTTGGAGGAATTGGTTACTTTGGAGGAATTGGAAATGACCAAATTGATGATTTTTTCTGTTCCATGTTATTATGTACATGAAGGTGTGAATGAGAAAATAGACCATTTGGAATTGCATTCATTTTCAGGCGCTAGTTCAAAAGCGTATGGCACAGTCGCGTATCTACGCGTTGAAATTTCTAAAAATGTTCACGTTAGTTTTGTGACTTCAAAAAAATAGAGTAGCTCCATTTAAAACCCTTGCACTGCCAAGATTAGAACTTATGGCTGCTCTGCTGTCATCTAAATTAAGTCGCCACATTTTGAAAGCGTTTGATTCGGATATTCCTTGTCATTTTTGGACCGACTCTAAAATTACGTATTTTTGGATTAAGGGTTTACCAGACAAGTTTAAACCTTTTGTTAGATGCCGAATTGAGGAAATACAGAGTTTGACTTCTGTTAATTGGTATCATTGTCCAGGCAATTCGAATACAGCTGATCTGGTTTCCAAAGGCACTGGAGTTGATAAACTTCTGAATGATAAAAATTCGTTGCATGGACCAAAGTGGCTTTACTTGCCTCCTAAATTCTGGCCTATGCCCGAAAGTGAGCAAATTTCTGATGGGGATGAATTGGAAAATAAGAAGAAACCTGAAGGAACTTTCCAGTGTGAATGTATTGTGAAAAACTTGGAAAATGTTATTGATATCACCAAGTATAGTAATTTAGAAAAATTGGTGAGAGTCCTTGTTTGGGTGAAAAAATTCCTTAAAAAGATTAAGAAATGCGAAAAAGCATACAACATATATATATCCTTTGGAACTTTAAGTTTTCGTGTTTATTCCTAATGTTTTTTTAAATAGTATCCTTGTATATAACTTGTATATAATATAATTGTAACTTATATAAAAACTTGTATATAGCGGTATTTAAATCTTAATGGATTTAATGTTTTAATTGTATAGTGTATTTAATTAATGTAACTTTTTGAATTTTTCATTATCTGAAACTTATTTATATAAATTGGATTTATTGGAACTCTTGCGAGTTCGGGTGGGGAGTGTGTGGAAAAAACTGAATTGTAATGGCGTTAAACCGCCACATTTGGCGCTCCGTTGGCTCCCTCCCTACGCTTGTGAGATTTCTGGTTTGGCTTTTTGATGATTTGGATTTTTGGAAGCGTGTTTGTGTTTTGATTATTAAATTATTAATTTCGAAAATGAATGGATTATATTTTTTTTCACAGGGAGAGAGATCAATTGATTAAACAGACGAATTATGATTAAAGCCTTTCAATGAATATTTTTGGGGTGTTATTCAACATAATATAGGTCGGTGTAAATATGCGACAAAGCAACTACCAAATTTGTTTAGGGACAATATTTCAGATGTTTATTTGTTTACAGGAACCATATGCAATTAAAGGAAAAATAATAGGACTTCCCCTAGGATGGAGAATAATTTTTTACCCATGCGGAAAGGCGATGATCGCAGTAAGAAACCAAAATATTTCTTTATTGGCAAGATTTACTAGCGAAAACATAGTTGCAGCCAATTTGTCAGTGGTAAATAGTGAAATTACAATGGTATCAGCATACTTCCCATCGACTCATAAAAAGGAAGAAATCTGCAGGGAATTCGAAAATCTGTTTGAGAAGCATGGCCTGACTTCACTTTTGCATCCTTAAAAGGCAAACAAATTAATTATCGGATTTTAAAGATATTTGCATCTGAAGATTTCTAAAGGAAATCGATATTACTTTATACTATCAATGAAAGCGATCCCTGTCAATCCATAAATAAATTAGAAATAAAATTCAAAATCCAACAATTATAGACCTCTTATTGATTGAAATTTACCAGAAAAAATGTTTTTTTTCAGCCAAATTACTTCTATTTGTGTTATTTGTTGATTGCTTTGAGGGACAAAATATACATATATTTTGGTTATTAAAGGAACAATCCTTCAAGGTCTAGTGAAATTTAAAACTTTATAACTTCCTTATTCGTAATTTAATAACATTTAATTTCCTTTGTTAAAATGTTGCAATCTTATTCTTTTTAAAACGAAAAAAGGTGCAAAATTTTTTAACTTATAAAATAATTAGAAATGAAAAGAATTTTCTTTCGCGGCAGTTTTATTTATTGAACCCTAACTGGACGAAAATTCCAATTATGAATACATTATATAAGGTATTGACTATGAAACATCGAAGAAAATACATCTTCAGCTAATACAATTTAATTTTGGAGAAGTTTAATTTGAATTAACTTCGTGGTTTATAATTACATAAAACAAAGTCCTTTTTGTTCTACAATTTATTTAAACTCAAAATCAATTCGTCTCCTACTTTTTTAATTTCTCTGAAAACATAGTTTGTTTCAATTTCTTTCCCTTTTTATACTTAATGTGGATTTGTTGCCACATTAAATAAAGCTCCCGAGTAAGGGAACTTTACAATCTTTAATTAATTTCAGTAACTAATTCTGCTTGTAAGATTAATGAGATAAGTTTATTGTAATCTTTGCCATGCTTGTAATTTATATATTAAAAAAAGAATGTAGGATAATTATTATAAAAGGGGAACTTACAGGATTAAAAAAATATCCTCAAGAAATTTACTTTTTATTTTTATTTTCTTCAAATATTTTTGCATTAAATTTTTCTTTCAGGAGCCTGGCCTGTTTTATTTGTGAATATAAAACGATTTTAGATGTTGCATAGTTTTTTTTCCACTCAGTGTCATAACCAGCTGCTTGCGCATTTTCCTTTTCATTTCCTCCTCGCTAGATTTATCCTCTAAACTGCCGGAAAACTCCACTTTCCTTCATCTACTTAAAAACGAGCGGTTGCGTTTGTTGAAACAGTTCCTGCTCAAGGTCATCAGAAGTGAAGGTTATGTTTACAAGAAGTTATAATATTATATACAGCTAGTCTAAACTAGTCTTGTGCATATTTATAAAGCTTCTAAGTGCGATATATTCATTAAGGTACGTGATTTTTCAGTGTAATATTTGTAAACTTGTCACTCAATATATAAATACAAACGGATCTAAACAGAATTTATATTTTAAGTTTTCGATTATTTTAATAGATATTTTATTGTTATTTAATTGAAGCAGCTATCATTCTTATGAGAAGATTTTCAGAACATTCAAACTTGTAAATATTAAAATAAACGATCAAGTAAAGAATGAAAACTGTTCAAGTAAGCCTTGAATGATTTTTATTCTAAACGTAACTACAGATGTTAATTCCTGATTAAAAAATTAGCATATGATATTTTTACTTTTGCGCGTTTTGTGATTTAGAATACGGAATAAATATTTTGTTTCCTTTTATTTATTCTGATATAAACTTGCTGATTGTTTTCATCTATCTCGAATGATATTCATAAGGTTGATTTTTAAACTATTTACTTGGAGGGTTACTAATTCCAACCCTCCAGATCTAAAAAACGATAAATAAAAGTTTTCAAATATTTTACTGCATCTGTAGACTCAATATTGTATATTCCTAACAGTAATATAAAAAGACATTTTTTTAAAAAATTGTAAATTATAATGGAAAGACTAATGTAATATTTAGTTTTAGGCCAAATATTCCATTTGTTAAATCTGAGAAAAAGTTTGCAAGTCTTTTCAAAGTGTTAAATTAATTAATTAATTAATTAATTTTAACAATCTCATGTAAATATAAAACCTTTCTATCACAGCTTAAAATTCATTATCTTAAAAATTTTAGCTCATTTATTTATTATCTGATTTTTTTAAAAAAAATTATATTTAATGTTGCAATAATTATTATTAACAGAAATTATTTTAGTTAAAATAATACTTTATTTTAGCGGAACGTGAAATATGTTTTTGACTGGAATTCGTAATTGTGAACCGTTTCCAGCACCAGAACTTTAATTTCCGATACTGTAAAAACATCCGTGGCACACCAGTTTCTTGGGAGATGGAGGGAGTTTGACTCTTTACGTCGGATTTGTTGTTTCTGTTGTTACTAATGGCACTTGCAATGGAGAAGCCCGCTGGTGAATTAGCGGATTTAAACCGAAATAAGCATCTCTTGTTTGAAGTAGCGCTAACTAGGGTCAAGAGTACGACTTTAGCTACACACTCATCACATTCGCTTGCACAGCTGCTTTTTAGAGTGCATTAACCCTGTAAGATAGATAAGATAGTTATTCGATAAAATCGAGCTTCGAGCATGAAACCGTCTAGTCCTAAAGCAGACTTATAAAAATGAAAGGTCACGATCACCTGACCGGATTCTACAGAACGTCTATCAGTAGTATACAAATTAGACAAGATTTGAACATCTTATTTTTATTTGGGGGGGGGGGTATGATATAAGAGTAGAGTGCCAATTCCCATATCATTCGCGCTATTTGACGGTACTTCAATGTTCCTAAATAATCCTTGTGTGTATTCAAATCTGATTTGTAACCTGACAAAGCTCAATTTTTGAAGATAGAGCCTTACATCTAAAAGTGCAATTGATTTATAGTTATTATACAGAAAAATAAACCAAATAATTTTGCTTGTTTTATAAGCCGTTTAAATCCAATAACAAGTAAATTATAATATAAATAGTTAAAAATGGTATAAAAATAATTTTTAATATAGTGGTATTAAAATAGTAATTGTATAAATATAATTAAACTTCGCTAAAAATTTGTTTATCTTCCTTAAAAATGCTTATAAACCGTCTCTATTTCCCATTGTTTGGTCGTATTTAGATTCTCTGTTTCATCATTTTGCGTGAAAAATTTTCTCAAAGTTAAAATTTTTTAGAATTTTTTAATGAATTGGTAGCTTTTAGAATAAAATAACGAAAACAAACTGTCTCTATTTAACTGTAAAGATAAAATTACGTTTTATTTATATTTATATTCGATAAAATGTAGGTAAAATTTCAGAGCTTATATTTATTAATAATATCAGTTTAGAAAGAAAGTTTCATTTCATTTATTTTTAAAAAGTTTCACTTTATCTAGAATTTTCATAATATTTTTATTCTTAAATATCAAGATGCACTTTAAAGCCTGGAGTAGTCTAGCGTAGTTCATATTTCAAGCTTTATTGGCAGTAAAACCCAAATCAAATATAAGAAATTTTAAACTTCTCTCTCATTTCCATCCCTGCGAAATATTTTTTTTCATATAAACAATCATTGTTTCATATTAATTAAATCTTTGGCAAAACTGAATATCGGTATAAGTAGGATATTTTGTACCCAACATCTGCTCTCGATGAGTTGTCGCAGATAACAACCAATTTCCTCAATAGTAGCCTCAGAAAAAATTAAACAAGTATTATTTTTTGGGACAGTATTAAAAGAGTGTAGAATGGTAGTTAGTATTCCAATCATGTCATTTGCATTGCCTTACTATTTCCTCTTACTTACTGTATCACGGCATCTTGGGGATATTGTTTACAAACATTACGACCTCCAAATACATAACCGTGCAATGTACTTTTCTCATTCAGTTTACCCGGTGATTCATTGGAATACATATGGTAAGTTAACGTTATAAAAACTGTAAAAAGAAATTCTTTTTTCTAAAGAATTGTTTCCAAGATTGTAAAATACATTTCTAGTTTATTTTGCAATAAAATAAAATAAAGTTTGAAAAAATGTTGACTCTAACCTAGATAACTAACCTCATAATCTAGATTTGACTTTATCTTACTTTTTTTATATGCGGTATTATCGAACTACTACGATCCCCTCATTAAAAAAATGGGATGGGGGTCTTTCAGGGTTTTTTTTTGTAATTATATATATATAATGATATTTTAAACTTTAAATTTTAATCCTAATTAATTTCCAAAGCCCTATCTTAATTTAGCCCATGGTAATATCATTCTCAAATATTCCCTTATTTCCTGATCCATTCCCCTTGTTTTAATTAATTAATTAATTCAACAGAAGCTGTGTAAAAGTGCTGAAACAGCTAAACGCCAGTTACTTTCTCACACTCCGTGGGAGAGATGAAAATTGCTGACCTAAACAAAATACCTTTAAAAAGATCTCTGTGTTTCCCTTGCCTCTTATGCGTGAGTCATGGAAATATCCATCGAAATCTAATTTTATAAGCTCTATAAAAAATATTTTCCCTATCAAAGTCTTGGTATTTAAGACCATACTTAATGATTTCCAGTCCCTGTTTTACACTTAGCTTTTTCGTCAATTCCGTGTTGTGTCGTTCTGTGTTGTGCACGTCGCCTTCGCTTGTAAATATTACCTGCTCCCGTGATGGAATAAAAAGAACTGAAAAATTCAACTTGTCTTCTCCATGATTTGGGCCACGACTCTGCTATCTGCTCTCAAAAAATCCCATTTAA
>JAOUZG010036559.1:1654242-1680312 GCA_026289955.1 Argiope argentata
ATATATATGTAATTACAAGTATATAAAATCCTTAAGTAAACTATGGTTTAATTTTATTCCTCCTGTCGCTACCATCTTGCCAACGAGAAAAAAATCGGAAAAAAATGTCGTCTTAAGACCAGTAAAAACGCTTCGAATAATCATAACGCCATCTTTTGATATGAAAGAAAATAATGTCGAAGTTTTTCTGAAAGAAAAAAAAATAAAAGGCATAAGGAATATGAGATGCAAGTAGAAATAAATTTTCGATTAAATATTTCGGTCGAAAGCAGCAATCGTGTTTTTCGCAAGAAATAATGTATCTTAATACTGTAAATACAAGACAAATTATTAGCATTTCACTTTTTCATGGTGAGGAAAAAACATTGATTGCATCTCAAGTAATTCCATACCAGAACGGAATTCTGAAAATATTCTTACACAATATTTGAATACCTTTTTTCTTAATCAGCAGAATTGAAAATACAGAGTATTATCAGTTGTCAGTTTATATTGTAAAATTATTTGAAATCAGTACTGAGAATGAGAATGAAATACTCTACAGCATTAATTACTTAAATTGTGAAATATTTTAATTAATTTACTTTCTTGCACGCAAAGAGAATTATTGTAATCGTCCAAAAATTCGAACTCGAGATTCCGACGAATCTCCACGTTTTAGAACACCCCGAGCCTGAAAGCATGCCTTTGGAATTATATATCTCTCTGAATAGGCTAATTCAAAAGCGCTTTCACCTAGGTAGGTTAAATTGGGTTGATGGTCTTTTCACTAAATTTATAGATAATACAATGATTTTGCTAAATTAAAAAAGAAAACTGGTTCAAGTTTGTTAAATTATTACAAATTTATTGGAAAAAGAGTGTAGAAGGCACTATTTAGAATCTCAGTCTCTTAGCCAAATAAGGATCTTGATACGTGCTAATTATGATAGCGGCGATGAAGCACACTCACAATAGGATGCCATGGAAATTTGAAGCATGGGTTGCTGATTCAAACTTAGTCCTCATCATTTGACCACAGTTCAAAATTACGATGTCCTTTATTTGAGAAAAGAAAAGGGGGGATTGAAAGACCGAAACGTGAAGTTTATTAAACGAAATAAATTATTCAATTGCTCAAAAAAAAACTTAGTTGTTTCTATGATTTAAAATTTAAATTTCGAAAAATATTTTTCTAGATTAAATAACGATAATTTATCTAAATATAATTCTAGATAATTTTTTAAATTAATAATTATAATCAAGAAATTTTATATCTAATTAAATTTCTAGATAATAATAATTATTATCCAAATAAATGATTAATAATTTTCTTGATTAATTTAATTCTAAATTAAATTTTCTTATTATTTAACTAAAATGTTTTTCGAAACTTACACTGGCTTTGCAGTTATTAATTAGTGTCTCCCCAACACTGAGGTGGTTGTATATTTGTCTGGTGTCTTGTGTACTAGCTATATTTCGGAAAGCCTTGCAACCACATAAATTAGCTATCGAAGATATATTGGCTTCTGGTGCTCGTGATTGGGAGTCATGAGTTCGATTTCCTTCATTGTATCCCTTATACGAGCAAAAAGCCACATTAGGTAGGCAATATAGGAAAGAACAGAAATGACTACTCAAAGAACTATTATATATACAGGGATAACGAATGGTGTTCAAAATTGTGAGAATTGTTTTCATTCTAAGTTTATGATTTATCTTTAAATATATATATATATCAAATCAAATCATTGTTGTATATTAGATCGGTTTCATTGATATTTTTATGCCAGTTTAGTAATTAATTTGATCGTATTCTTACCAGATTAAACAATTTTCTAAAATAAATGGAATGTTATATACTTTGAACGATAACAAAAATCTGTAGTTTTATCATTTTCCCCCCATACGGTTATCATTTTGAATGGAAATCAACGAACAATAAAGATGATGATATCTAAAGGTGAAAGATATCTATAGGTAAAATAATCATTCTTCCGAAAATACCACGTCGGTTCAGCTTCTTTATGCATCGCAGGATCGTTTTAAGCATTCGTCGAACATTCCAGATTAGTTTATGCAGTGTGAATTGGCGGCTGAAACATTATGGTAAATTTTGAACTCTGTTCATATATGTTTGTGTGTTCATGTTTAAGTAACAGTTTTATCAATGAAACCTTTATAATTTTTCTAAAGAAAGCGTTTATTTTTTTAATTTCGGGCTTTTTTTCACGACAAAGCAAACAGATATTTAATTTGTTTTTTTAAAGCAAGTTTTGTTAATTAGCAAATTCGTGTATATAGTTTTATAGTTAATTGATTGGTTAAATCCTGTTTCTTTTAATAAATACAAAATGAAATTTTCCTGAGTTAAAAATTAAGCCGGAACATAAATTTTCAAATGCATTTAATTATTCACTCAGATATATTTAACTTTATATCATTTTAAATAATCGGTCAAAAGTATTTTAAACACTTTTTAATATTTTTCTATTCTGAAGAAAGTATTATTGGACGCAATAAAGATCGATATTAAGTGACGATAAGAAAAGTGAGCTTGATGTCATCTAAATGGGAAAAAGAGCAACTCTTGGCGAGTAAAAATATAAAATGAAACTATTTTAGTTTTAAAGCTAAAAATGTAAAAAATAATTTCCTACAACATTCTTCACATATCTTTTGATCCGCTCTTGTAAATATTTAATAAATTAAATTAATTTAAAATAAATAATTAATTCATCTAAGTAATCATTAGTTTTAGAAATTAAAACATGGAAAAAGATTTCCTCAATAGCTCCCATCTTAAAAGATTTTTAGATCCGCTCTAGCATTAATGTTAAATGATATTTTGACAAGAAAAATGATTTCCTTCTAGAGATTGCCTCGTCTACAATACCTTTCTTGTAACATCGAAATGAAGTTAAGTAAATCAAAGTTAAATCATCATAAAGTTTACAGGAAATGCTTTCGTCACTAGTCGAAATGATAGTCAAATCCGATTATATTTTTGTATCTGGTATGGTGTTTTGGGCGTATCTAGACACTGAATGAAAGTAATGTAGTTTTTTTCTATTTATTTTTTATAACTTTTTTTTCTGCATTTAATCTAAGTTTTCAAACCTACAACGTTAAACAAAAAAAAATTCTGTTCAGCATGGAAAAAGATCAATACCTCACCCCTTATTGATTTTCTGTGTCAATAATCAATCAATCAATACAGAAAAAGGAATATCTAATGAACACCAATTTCCTTTCCAAATAGCCAAAAATATTTTTGAAAAAGTGAAATATATTTGAAAATGAAATTAGTATTTAAAAAAGGCTCATAAGTCATTATTTAAGCCAAAATAGTATCTTGTCTTTCTCGGGTTTTTTCTTAAAATCGAGTTCATACCCATTTCAAAGTATTTTGAAACTTCTTGAAATGTAGTAATAATTTAAATATAAAAAAAGTATTTTTAATATAAATTAATTAATTAATAAAGGTAATCTTAAGGCTCTACATCTTTGTTGTACTACTAAAAAAAACTTTGTTATACTTGAAAAAGTTTCAGAATGATACAAATTGGAAATCAGGTTCTAGTTTAAAAGTATTTTATGCAACAATTTTTCAGAAAACTTTCCATATGTTCGTGCATTTACTCGCCTAATTTTTTATTTAATTTTAAAATGAAAGGATAAAATAAGTTATAAAGGATTTTTTCACGACAAGAAAACAACAGAAAAAAGAAAAAGATGTATCAATTATTTTGATATCAAAATTTCCTAATAATTAACATATTTCCTAATTTTATCATAATTATTTCATCATAATTTTAAGTATATAGTACCAAGTTTAATTATAATTATTAATTTTGTGATTCTTTAATTTTGTATAAAAAATAACTGATTTATTCGATCGTAATGAAATAGCAACGTTTGTTTAAAAAAAGCCAAATATATATATATATGTATATTATGATATTTCGATCAGACAACGGTAATTTTTAAATGCATGAATTTCAGAAATAAGTTTAATGAATTCAAAGAATGAAAGTAAAATAAAAACAGAAATTATGAAATTCAATTATTATTAATTAAAAAGAAGTTATTTAGTTATTATAATACATATTGATAAAAGAAAGTCAAAAATTACCTATGCGCATGAGACTTTCAGCGGATATTAAAAAATTTCTGAACTTGTTCCTACAAACCAGTTAAATCTTTCCCCTATAATAACATGAGTAATGATTAAATTAAATTTAGGTGATATTACGTATGCATGTTCTTTAATCTTTCCTTTCTTATTCTATGAATATATGTGAGCATTCAAACTAAGTAAAAAGACTCTCTCCCCAAAAGCTATCGTAAAGATGTCTAATCAACTGGCTGAAATGAGCCAACTTCTTTTTATTTTATTAAAATCTTTTCTCGCAATCTTCAAAAATTTGTTTATTTTTTTTAAAAAAATTTTTATAAATATTATTACTATTTTTTCCTTCCAATAGCATATTTCTTAAAGTTATAAAAAAGAGTTCAAAATAGCAAAATGCAAGTTAAAAGAAAAAAGTAGAGTCGCAAGCGTTAATTGCAGCTGAAAGCGAAAATGAAGTGAAAATGAAATTCAGAGGAACGCTCACATTCGTCTGTTTTGCTGTAGGACAATAAGAATTTATGAAAAATCAATTTTTCTAATAAGTGAAATTACAGTTTAAATAGTGTTAAGGAAAATTAGCAGCATTTCAAATCAATTTTAGAATACTATTAAATAAAAAAAATTAGTTTCATTCTTAAATTTCTTTTCATTTCAATAAAATGTAGCTTGAATTAATTTTTAATTTTTAACTTTCAATCTTTTTTATCATATTTTCAAACCAGATGTCTTTTTGTTTTTAAATTGTTCGTATTTGCGTACCACTTACTGGTTAATGCATTATTTTGTAACAATAGGATCACTTTTTACATAACATAATTCATATTTTTTAAATCGTATATTAAAATATAAATATTGTTTAATGTACTTCTACATAAAATTATTTATTTATTTATTTATCTGCTAAAAATAAATTGAAATAAAATCAAGCCATTCAACTCAGCGAATTCCTAACAAATATCTTTCTCTAATTAGTAGAATATGAAAATAAACCTTGTTATCATAATTCCACATCTATGGGATGATAAAAATGCAATCTAATAAATAAGGATTATTTAAAATTTGTCGGTCATTTAAAGATCTTAAACTTTTGATTATTGATATAAATTAATTTTTAATACGTTTTGCATGATTGTTTCTAAAAAAATTAATATGATCAGAAAAATATTACAGATGAATACATGCATCAAAATATCATTTCGTAATTAATGTGCGGCTTTTTGTGAAACGTATGATTTTTTTTCCCTTCATATATTTTTTAAATAAGTTAACGTTTTCTTCATGTTCGAGTGTGGCTAATGAAGTTTCCTCCTCCTCTGATCAGAAAAGCAAGAAATGCTTTTTAAAAAAGATTCATGCTTTATGAAAAAACCAAAATATCGTAATATTAGAAAAATTTCTAGGAAACTCAATTGTTAGGAAGAAGCAGTCTTAAGAGTGCCGTATACACGCCACCTACAATTTTCAAACGTAATGTTATCCTAAGGGAAAATATTGTACCCGTGTTTCGTTTGCTATTACGGTGTCTTTATTATGAAGTCGTTCTGCAATCGGAAGAAGGAATAAAAACGCAGGTTTCTCCTGAAGGAATTTTTATTCGTACGTGTCAAAATATATTTAAATATTTAATAAAAAAATTTTAAAATGTCAAGGGCGCCATTTAAACAATTTTTTTAAAAATTCTATCGTAAAAAAAATAAAACTAGCAACTGGAATACATTCGTTTTGGAATCTTCTTTCCGAATACGTATAATTAAAAAAAAGTAAAGAAATTTAATTATAATTAAAAAATATTTAACTATCAAATCTTCGGTTTTCGATAGCTATATAATTCTGCCATATTATTATGTAGGTCTTAAACAGTTCTCTTCATTACATTACTTATCTCTTATAATTTTCTGTCGGGGTGCATAAAATTTACACGATAAATTAGAGTGGAAATGTTAAACTGGAATGAATATGAACGTTTTTCCTTGAAGCCAAGTACATCTTTTTTAAATATGAAAATTGAAAGCAGAGTCGTTCAGTATTGAAACTGTATGTACATTGCAGAATAATTATTATCATGTCAGAACATGTTTTGGGAATAAGGTTTTCTGGTGTCAGCAAAAATCCGTAGGTGAAAAATAAACATTTTAAATTTTATTATCTGCACGAGCATCTCGAAAAATCAGCTTTGAATGATGCGTTGCCATAGCATTTACAAAAGCTCCGATTTAAAATAATAAAATAATGACTACAGCCAATAAAACCTAGTATAATATTATTTTGAACATTTGATTATATGGAATGAAATGAATAGGAAATGTGATATTTTTAAAAATAATAAATGCGAGAAAAAGTTATTTTGATCATTTGCAATACTAAAGTGACTCATTCAATGAAACCATTAAAATGAATAAAATATAATTTAAATTGCACGAACACGTGGTGCTTGGCCGTTCAAGAAATTATGTTCTGACACTATACATTAAAATATGCATAGCAGATTTCATTTTAATCTTTTGTAATTTTCATATCTTAAAGAATTATTCAACAGAAATTTCTCGGTTTCTTCATAAAATTCAATTTTTAATTTTACTTTCAAAACATTTAAATGATGCAAATATAAGTATTTTACATGACTTTAGTCAATAAATGTTCTTATAAAAAATTATGTAGTTTACATTTTACACAGTCCTTTTGTCTTAAGGAATCATATTCTGAAAAATACTCTTCATACTTCGAATAAATAATAAATAAACATTGAATAAATAATAAATAAATAAATAAACTTTCTGTCTTCTGCGATCGAATATGTTAGTTTTTACACATCAATATTAGATCAATCAATATTTTCATAATCATAGTCCAATCACCGTCAAGGAACCCTGGTAGCGTATCTTCTTTGAGATCGTCTATGAAGTGGTCTAAAATCGTCAGCTTTTGCAGAAGAACGATATTCAAAATTCATAAATTATTCAGTTTTAGTGAATGATTTAGTTGATTAGAGAATAATATTTTTTCTTTAAAATATTGATGTCTCAAAAAAACCAGTGGTATCATTAAATAAGATAAGTGTTTTTTTTTCTTTATCGTGTTACAAAAATCTATTTTGTGCTGTAATAGTTTCGTTAAGTTATAGCGTTGTAAATTTTATTAAGTTTTTAAATCTTGTTATTCTTTAATGTAATAAATTATTGGATGTATAAGGCTCAATGTTAGTAAAATTAATGAATATTAGATTAGAATATCATCTGTATTGCGTATAAATAATACTGAATGAGAAAGTTTTTATATTAGTTGACGTTTAAACACTTTCGTTTTTCAAGTTCCCATTTCAGTTGAGAATATTGAAAATTTAAAGAGATGCATTACACAAAATGCTGAATGGTATACGGTTTTTAGAACAGTAGTAAATAAATGTCTCATAGAATTTGAAGTTAAATATACTCTTGTGAGTAAGCAATCAAGAACAAGCTAAGTAAAATTGAGCAATAAATCTGAATTATAAAATTAACTAAAACTAAGTTAGTCACTGCTTTTATGAAATCATTTTCTTATATGACAAGGAAAAAATGCTTTTTAATGTGTAAGCACTTTTGTAATAATATAATTTACAACTATTTGTTTATCAATTCCTTAGGATAAAGGAGTAATCATAATTTCTTTTTCGTACGAAGCAATATTCCTACCAAATTATTCAACTGAATCTCGCACAACTTTTTAAAAAACTTTAGTTGCATACAAATAAACAAAATTGCTGATAAGCTTTCAGAAATGCGGAGCAGTCTTAACTCATGATGAATGTTAGAGAGAGAAAGCTTTGCAGTTAATTTACTCTTTTTTTTTCTTTCTTATTCTTTGTGTTTAATGTTAGTGACCACATTAATCATATTATATTGAAACAAATTCTTTAGAAATTAGATTCATTTTTTTTAATTTCTAACTTTTTTTATTATTTCCATATTTTTTTTTATTTATAAGTAAAAAATATTACAAATCTTAGACGAATGTTCAGTCTCAAATATTCCAGATTCTGATACAAAATATATCAACAAATCCTGGCTAAGCGGATGAATGGTTGTACTTTCAAAATCCAATAAATAAGGAAAACAAAATAAATTTAGAAATAATCACACAATTAATGGTTTAAAAATTTTCAAAATCAGGAGACATTCACTCATTTTACAATTTAATTCATTATTTTTCCTTCCAATTAATGTACATTGTATTAAGTTGGTTATATTCCATGTTTAGGAAAGCTGAGGAATAGAATTCATTCTAACATTATTTCCAAACTAAATATATTTATCTTTTATTTTTAATGTGGTATAAATGAGTCATTTAATTAAAATTTAGGATATTATCTTTTTTTCGAAAATCAGGCAGAAATCTGGAACACAACAGCTACACAGAAACACCAGGCAATGTTGCACAAGTTGAAAAATTCAACTTAATTTTTTTCATTTCCTTTCTCATTTAAGACAGCTCAATATATTTTTTAAATAAATAATTTATTTATAAAATTTAAAAAAAGGAACATTTTATTAAAAATCACTGTTAGCACTAAAACTATTGAAATAAAGGATTGAACCCATTCTTTGGAAATGAGTCCGAAGTCTTATATTTTTAGACAAGTAGATATTGCCCATCATCCTGGACTGAAAAATTAATAAACGTAATTATCGTTAAAAATAAAGTCGTATCAAATTTTTAAAAAATAAATATTAAATTATTTAATTACTCCTTCTTAATTACAGGATTCTATGATAATAACAGAATTATGAAAAGTAATTAAATGCCCCAAACTCGAAGTGCTTGAATAATTAATCAGTGATGAATTCTATGTTCTAAGAGTCCTTCTAACATTCCCACAGCCCTCAGTACGAATTTCTGTGCAAGCGGAGAAAATCTAAAATATTTAGCTCAAAGAGTAACTTTTCCAAACAAGTTTTTTTTTTTTTGGGGGGGGGGATGATGTCTCCAAAAACAGTGTCGGTTTTCGAAAAGCCTCTACAATGAGAAAGGACAAATTTTATTAGAGGTAGTTTGGTGGGTCAAATGACCTTCTGAATGTAACACTTCCACACAGCAGTATCTCCTGGGGACCAGGAATTCTTTTCTGGTAGGGTGTTATTCGGCTTGTCAATCAAACCTTTTAAGGCCCTATCACACGGCGAAATACCGTCAGCACTTTCGTCGATAGTTGCCGATTTGTGCCCGCTGGCAACCCGTCAAGCAAGTTTTCCGTCATCGTCAACTTTTTTTAACCGGCTTGAAAATGTCCACGATAGTGACGGAAATATCGTTTGCAAACGAAATTCAACCAATCATGTGAAACTTTTCCGTGACGTAGTATGCCAAGAATGGCATCGGTTGGGGCTGTAATACGACTGAAAATGCATGCATTTAATGTTACATATTACTAAATACTAAAAATAGTTTCGACAGAATGAAAAAGCGATGTAAAACTACAGTATCTTTTCCCCATTCTGTGGGACAAATTACTGCTCCCACTTTAAAAAAACTGACACTATCGTATGGGGAATAGTTCTCTAGAAGAATCTTCGAACTTGTGATGGAATCTTCAGATATTCAACAGGATATTTTTAAGTAAATTAAAAAAAATTAAATCTGATGTGAATTGTTTTCTTTTTGTGAAATATATTTGACCATATTCAGTCTTTATTTATTCAAATAATAGAATAATATTTTGATTAAAGTAATTCCTTAAATAGTTTGTTAACAGCTTCTATATAATTTAAAATTTTTAACTCCAATGTTAGAGTGAAAAATATAATAGTGATTTTAAATTTTAATACTGAGATGTTCCTGCAATGTTGCAGAAATATAAAACATATTTGGTTTTGACAAAAATATAAAAATGATCATACTTTTATCATTAGCAAAAAACTGAATCACCTTATGTAAGAGAGACAAAATCTCGGGCTTCTTTTTCCACATTTTTTCTTTTAAATTTTACAAATTAACTGTTAATTTAGAATGATATTCCTGATTATACATTTGCATTGAGAAAGATGCATAGAATGGCCACACATTTGGAAATGGTCAGACTAAAAAACAAATGTTTCATGACTTCTCATTCCTGATGTAATGGGGAGGGCTTTTTTTTAATATTCTTTTTTCTTTCTTTCTTTTTTTTTTGGCAATTTGAAAATTTAAGAAAAACCTGTTTTTTAATATCTATGTAAAAATAAATGAGAAGTTAATAATTTAGTTTGAAAAAACTAAGAAAAATGCAATAACATATTTTGGGAAAATTATTTATTATTATTATTATTGAATAAAAATTATTTAATGATTCCTATTTTTCACAAATACTGGTAATAAATCCACAAAGATTTTTTAAAAAAACAGCTCTGTAGTTGCAAATAAAATGAAAACAAAACAAAACATTTAACACATTTTTTAAAGAGTAATTTTAGAAATGAGTGAGACTAAATAGTGCAGAAATATAAAATATATTTGGTTTTGACAAAAATATAAAAAGATCATACTTTTATCATTAGTAAAAATCTACTATAGATACTATTAGAAATACCCTTAGAATGGAATTGTTTTATAATTTTGAACTGGTGTGGGGAAATAAAAATTATTTAAAGGAATGATAAATACAAATCGAGTCTAATATACATTCTCAAAAATTATTTTTAAAAAATAAAAAGGAGGGCAAAAATATTCAATCAAATTTAAAAGAGCAAAAAATACTTTATCATTAGCAAAAAACTAAATAACCTTCTGTATGATAGACAATAAAATTTAAGCTTCTTTTTCCACATTTGTTCTTTTAAATTCAACAAATTAACAGTTAATTTAGAATGATATTTCTGACTATACATTTGCATTGAGAAAGATGCATAGAATAACCACACATTTGGAAATGGTCAGACTAAAAACAAGTGTTTATTGCTTCTCATTCCTGATGTAATGTGGAGATTTTTTTATTTTTAATGTTTGGCAATTTGAAATGTTACGAAGTACCTGTTTTTTAATATCTATGTAAAGATAAGTGAAGTTTTAATACTTTAGCTTTGAAAAAAACTAAAGAAAATGTAATAATATATTTTGGAAAATTATTTTTGATTATTATTATTGAATGAAAATTATTTAATTTTTCCTATTTTTCACAAATACTGGTAATAAATCCACAAAGATTTTTTTTAAAAGTTCTGTAGTTGCAAATAAAATGAAAACAAAACATTTAACACATTTTTTTATGAGTAATTTTAGAAATGAATGAGACTAAATAGTATAATGCCTTAGAATTTACCAATACTTATCAAGTGAAGAATCCTATTCAATTAATTGTTTTATAATTTTGAACTGGTGTGGGAAAATAAAAATTATTTAAAGGAATGATAAAAACAAATTGAGTTCAATATACATTCTCAAAAAATATTTTTTAAAAATAAAAAGGAGGGAAAAAACATTCAATCAAATTTAAAAGAGTAAAAAATACTTCTTATTCAATGATATGGTGGTAATGTTTTTAAATCCTGTTTTTATTTTTAATTAAAATTCAAAAAAATATGTTCTTAGTGAATTTTTTATGTCCCAGAATCAATTTCTTGCCATATTTCAAATTCCTAATTTTAATTATTTGTACTGTACAACTAGACACAGTAGTTTTTATTTTTATATACACAAAACCTAAAATTTGTCGAGATGGATCCAAGAAATAAAGTTATTTAATTTTATTTTAAATGTGATGGCACTCCTCTTCTGTTTTATTTATCAATTTTTTTATTTGCACTTTTCTAGAAAAATAAGCCTTTTTAAGGTACTTAAAAATGATTTTAAAATTTCATCACCATTTTAGATGGTATGCTCCTTTTAAACTTAATTGAATGCACACCCACAAATCATTTTTCTTTTCAATAGATTTTTGTTTTAAATTTAATATTGATAAGATAAATGTATAGGAATTTATAAAATACAAACACAAAAGCAGCATTTTTTTTGCTTGTCATTATTACTACAAAAATAATTATAAAACTGTTACTAAGAAAAATTAAAATGTTTCATTATTTTACAGAATTTATTGTTACTAATTTTGATAAATTAGTAACAATTGTCATTATTACTACAAAAACTACTACTAACTTGTCATTATTACTACAAAAATAGTAACAAAACTGTTAATAAGAATAATTAAAGAGTTTTATTATTTTACAGATTTCATTGTTATTAATTTTGATAAAAACATTACAATTAGTTGAATGGTGCGATAAATATTTACAATAAATAACAATAAGATTAATACTATTAGAAAGGAAAAAGACATTCAAATCAACAAATGGCTAGATTCGATAAATGTACAACTTTATTTTTAAATTCGATAAATGTACAACTTTATTTTTAAATTCGATAAATGTACAACTTTATTTTTAAATTCGATAAATGTGCAGCTTTATTTTTAAATTCGATAAATGTACAGCTTTATTTTTAAATTCGATAAATGTACAACTTGTCTCATTTTACAATCCTTATTATATTCATTGTATTAAGCACTCAAAAAATTAAATTTGAAGCAAAAGTGATTCAATTCCAATAAATTCAATAATGTGTCAATAGAATTGCAATTTATTAAAGCAATGGAATCTCATTGCATTGGCTTCGTAATTTACATATCTACAAATTCCAAGATAGTTTGAATTTTTTAAAAAATTACAACTATTATTGTTATTATGGTCTTTTGCATTCATTGAAAGCTAATAGGATCACTTAAAAAAATTATCCCGGATTTGATTATAAATTCAAGCAACGTCTTAACTAGTCTCACGAAGTATGAAATGAGAAAACTGCAGATATTCACTAAGTAGGAGAAACGAATAAAGAGCGATAAATACACCATAACGTAAACCTAAGTTTTTAGGTTTACCAGATAGCAAATCCTCAAGTGACGTCACTTTCGTCGTCGTTTGCCGACTAAAGTGCTGACGATATTTTGCCGTGTGATAGGGCCTTTAAGCTTCTTCTTTCGTTAGTTTAGTCATCGCCCTATCACCCCCACCGAGAGGAGGCGCTTTCGTTGACATAGAGTTTCTTTCTCTGTACATGGCACTCTTAAGATTTAAAATGACGAAATTATAAATACTCTGTAGAACTGGATGCACTTTTCATCTGTCAACGGTTAACCGTCATACTTGAGACATTCTTATGAATTAATACGGATTAATAAAAAATAAATTCTGATATAATAATTTTCTACATTGTTTTTTTATTTGCATATTTTGTAAATCGCAGAATTTTCATCGTGTTTGTCCTGTACTTTTTAATATTCATTTTTTTTCCTTTTAAGTTTTACTAATTATACTGTATTGAAGATGAAAAAATAAATAAACGAGAAAATATAATGTGTTCAACTAGTAACAATCAAAACCGATAAAAAAAAACTTTTTCAATTTTTTTTTCTTCTTAATATTTCTATTTTTAAGCAAATAATGTATGGTAATTCATGCTGTCGTGTCTACCAGTCTTTTATTTGATATTGATTTTTTTAACTGTACATAATGATTGTTGTTAACTGTAACTTAATTACTCTTTTGTTTTTGAACGTGCAATGTATATAGATTTGTTTTTGTTTTTGAGTGTGTGTTCTGAAGAATAAACGTAATGGTTGCAATTAAATGCCTGCTCATTTTTTCTTAAACTTTCAGCTAACCTTTTAAAGGTCTTTCGAGTTTCTTAAAGCTATTATCAGTAAGCACAGTTCATAGATGCGCTGGTAGTGCAATAGCGTATTACTTTGTGATTATACAACATTTTTTGGCGTCCGCGACAGGACAGTTTTACAATAGTTGCTGACATGGCAAATCTTGAAGCTTTGAAGAAATCACGGAAGGTAGACAGAGCTGCTTTTACGAAAGCGCAAATAAATTAACGGAGCTGATGACATTGGAAAGAGTTGATGTTGTTGAACTGGAATCGGAACTGAATGTTTTTAAATCGAAAGCAGAACGGCTAGAAACTACTCACTCGAGCGTCCTTGAACTTCTTTCGGAGATTGAATTTGATACAGAATTTGAAGTGGTTGAAGATTTTCGTGACAGAGCTATAAGGATTGAAACAAGAGCTAGAAGGATTTTAAATCATTAGCAAAATGGAGGTACCATTATGAATTCTTCCCAAGGTAACTCTGGAATAGATTCTCATGAAAATATTGTTGAAAAAAGGTTCAAATTACCTAGATTGAATTAAGAAAGTTCGACGGTGACGTTAAAGAGTGGCTTTATTTTTGGAGCCAATTCGAAAAAATTCATGTTGATTCCGGTATTGAAAATTCTGATAAGTTTCAATATTTATTACAAGCTACCGTTGAAGGCTCTCGGGCGAGAGAAGTGATTGAAAGTTTTCCGCCAACTGGCGATAATTATCCTAAAGCAATTGATTGTTTAAAAACAAGATTTGGTCACAACGATTTACAAGTAGAGGTATATGTTAGGGAATTGTTGAAGTTGGTTTTGAAAAATAGTAAGTCAAATTTTTCATCAAATAATTTATGTGCATTATATGATAGTCTAGAGCAACAAATTCGTGCACTTGAAACTCTAGGTGTTACTACTGACCAAAGTGCAGCTTTACTCTATCCTTTAGTTGAATCTTGTTTGCCTGAAGATTTTCTTAGAACTTGGCAGAGAAACTCAAATTTGGATTTTGGTGTAGATTCAAAAGGTAGACTTGATAATTTATTATTATTTTTAAAAACGGAAGTAGAAGCTGAAGAAAGAATTAACTTGGCTATGAGTGGTTTTGGATTGAAGGATGAATTTTTACATAAAAGCGAAAATAAATTAAATAAAATATGTACTGCAACTAATTTACTAAGTACTACTGCTGATTCAAAGAAATTATGCATTTTCTGTAATGGTAAACATGACGCTACAAATTGCTTTAGAGCTCAAAAAATGTCTCACATTGATAAAATCAAAATTTTAAAGGCCAAGGGCTGTTGTTTTAAATGTTTAAAAGTAGGACACAAGTCTGGAAAGTGCAAATGCTTTATAAAATGTATCATTTGTAATAAGATGCATTATGCAATAATGTGTAACGAGGTAAATCAAAATAAAAATACGAATAAAGCTCCATCCCATAATTTAGAAAAGGAGAATAAAAACCAGAATTTTAGGTCAGTAAATTTGGCCAGTATGTCCTGCAGTCCACAAGTTTTGTTGCAGACTTTAAAGGTTAAAATAATAGGAGAAAATTGCAATTTAAATGTAAGAGCAATGTTTGATTCGGGTTCTCAAAAATCATATATTAGAAAAGAGACAGTCTCTATTCTTGGTCTAAGGCCCTCACGACAGCAACTTTTGTCTCAAGCACTTTTTGGAGGAAGAAAAATTAGCGAGGAGGTCCATAATGTATATAAAATTGAACTAGGAAGCTTAGATGAAAATTTTTATTGTAACTTTGATGTTATTGATCAGGGCATTATTTATGAGGACCTCCCCTCTGTTTCGATCCATCCATGGATTGAGGAATTAAAGTCGATGAACATACAAATATTTGATATAGAAGATGATTCAGGGCCCATTGATGTTCTCATTGGAGCAGATGTTGCGGGAAGGCTTTTTACTGGAAAAAGAAAAGTTCTATCTAATGGATTGGTAGCTTTAGAATCCTATCTGGGATGGACACTAATGGGGAAAACGAGCTTGCCCTCTGAAAAAGAAGATGCTGCTATGATAATTATTTCGATGTTTGTAAAAGAAGCAAGCATTTCGGATCTTTTCAGTCTAGAAGTCCTAGGGATTAGTGATCCTGCTGAGATAAAATCTAAAACGGAAATGGAAAATTGGATCAAGATGAATTTTGAGGAATCTGTTAGAATAAATGAAGATGGAAGGTACGAAGTTTCTCTCCCATGGAAAGAAGATCATCTCCCTCTACCTGACAATAAAGAGATGGCTATAAAACGACTGGAAACTACAACTAGAAAACTTAATCTTGAAGGCTTGTTTACCTCATATGATAACGTATTCACAGAGTGGGAATCATTAGGTATTATTGAAAATGACCCAGATGAGTCCTTATCTGGCCACTTTGAACATTTTTTGCCTCACAGAGCTGTTGTAAAACAGCAGGGAACAACAAAAGTACGTCCAGTTTTTGATGCCTCTGCCAGACAAGTTGGATCCCCATCATTGAACCAGTGTTTAGAATCAGGATCGAATTTATTAGAACTGATACCTAATATTCTTCTTAGATTCAGAGAGCATAAATATGGCATCATTGCTGACATAGAGAAAGCTTTCTTGCAAATAAGTGTGAGACCAGAAGATAGGAAATATCTTAAATTTTTTTGGTGGCAAGGAAAAGAAAATATTAATCGAAAAATTATGCGACACTCTCGAGTGGTGTTTGGAGTCCTTTTCTTTTAGGAGCTGTGCTAGAACATCACTTGAAAAAATATCTGAAAAATGCAAAGTACAACAAAAGAGTTGTTTAAATGCTTCTGCGAAGCTTTTACGTGGACGATTTAATCACAAGTTTGGATGCTAAATCTGAGATATTACCTTTTATTGAAGAGGCTCATCATATCTTAGTTGAAGGAAAATTTAATCCAAGAGAATGGAAGTATACTGGAGATAATGAGATTCACCAAGTTACCTCAGTATTAGGATTGATTTGGGATTGTAAAGAAGACACGCTGAAAGTTAATTTGAACTGGTTGGAAACATATACACTTGGTACTATATCAAAACGAGCAATTATCTCCATTACACAGAGAATATTTGGTCCAATAGGGTTTTTATGTCCTGTTCTTTTAAAACCAAAACTAATCCTGCAAAAAACGTGGACAGACAATATGCCATGGGATGTAGAAGTTAAAGATCATATGAAGTTGGAATTTTTGCAATGGTTTGAGGAGTTAGGCTCCTTGAACAATTTATCGATTAATCGCTGTTTTTCGCCTTTTACAAGTAACCAACAAGATATTAGTGTGCATACCTTTTGTGACGCCAGTCAATTTTCCTATGCCGCGGCAGTTTTCGTTCGAATTGAGTATGCTGGTGATGTTTATGTAAATCTTTTGGCTGCCAAAACCAGAGCTGCCTCTGTGAAAAAACTAACAATTCCTCATCTTGACTGGCTGCAACGGTGGGAGCACGACATTGCAGGTCTGTGATTAGTGGTCTCCAGTGGGATAGAGTCAAACAAAACTTCTGGACTGATTCTACTACTGTACTCAGTTGGATTCAACGTGAAGTAATTTGGTCAGTTTTTGTAAATAACCGAGTTCAGGAAATAAGGAAAATAACTGATCCAACACTATGGAAAAATCTTCCTGGAGAACAAAATCCTGCTGATCTACCCTTGAGAGGATGTTCTGCTAACAAACTCTTGGAGAGTAAATGGTGGGAGGGACCAGCATGGCTTAAAGAAACCGAAGAAAATTGGCCTGTCTCCAATCCTGTTTTTGACGAAACAACTGTAATGGAAGAAAGGCGTAAAACAAACTCAACTCCCCGAACCTCTCAGTTCATGTGTTCTCTAAATCAGAATCACAGTATTGGGGATGACAAGAACATAATTGGAAGACATAATTCAGGTTGGTACTATTATTATTTTTCAAGTTATGATAGAATATTGAGAATGGTTTCTTGGATGAAAAAATTCATTTTCAACTGTAGGAATCCCACTGCTCGAATCACTGGGGAATTATCATATCATGAAATAAGAGAAGCAGAATTACAGATTGTCAAAATAATACAAGATCAATACTTTGTTAATGAAGTTTCGAAAGAAACTTCTAACATTGACACTGCTTCTATTTTAAAAACAAAAGGTGGGAGAACTGTAAAGCCACCTATAAGATTAAACCTGTAAATTTTTCTTTTCCTATATGAACTTTGAAACTTTATATTTTAGTCATATTTTAGCCTTGAGAAATTTATGTAGTAATTTGCATGCAATAATTGTAAAAAAAAATGCATTAGTGTAGTTTTTGAAAAAAATTTTAAAGTGTTTTTTGTAGGTTAAGCTGTTTTCCAACAACTTAAGGTGGGAGGATGTCGTGTCTACCAGTCTTTTATTTGATATTGATTTTGTTAACTGTACATAATGATTGTTGTTAACTGTAACCTAATTACTGTTTTGTTTTTGAACGTGCAATGTATATAGATTTGTTTTTTTTTTTTTTTGAGTGTGTGTTCTGAAGAATAAACGTAATGGATGCAATTAAATGCCTGCACATTTTTTCTTAAACTTTCAGCTAACCTTTTAAAGGTCTTTCGAGTTCTTAAAGCTATTATCAGTAAGCACAGTTCATAGATGCGCTGGTAGCGCAATAGCGTATTACTTTGTGATAATACAACACATTACGTACTGACTTTTCCAAGCTAATAACTGTGGCAAAACTCGCTATTACTAAGTATGATTATCTGTACTAAAAACGGAACGAAAACGAATGTTTAAATGCAATAAGTTCATAATGGATGATATGTGCTAATTAAATGGATTTGAGATTTTGATTACTCTTTTGTCTTCTCATTTGTAAATTTGGAGGAAATTTAAAAGCAAAATATAATTTAGAATTTTTACATATTTTTTAGTCTTTTCTTCTTGAGGAAATTGGAAATGATTACCTCTCCTACACTATTTGGATTCAACGTTTTCTTTAGAATTATAAGTTTTAAAATTAATAAAACAAATAATAGCTATAATCGAAATATCGTCAGATCAGATGTGACTTTGATTTTGCATAGGTCACTTCATATTGTTATCTGGCTTATAGCAATCACCACATCAGTATTGTTTATTTGCATCCGGATGAACAAAACTCTTTTCTATTATTTCAAGGAGTTGCAAAGGCATTTCTGGAAAGAGAGTAATGAGGAAGCAAAATCAAATGCACAAAAACCGAATTTTAAATTTAATAGAGCATTAAATATTAGTGTCCAAATAATTACGTAATGTTATCAGTTTACTCTTGCGACGTTTCATTGTCAACTTATCAAAATCCTAACCGTATCTTCATGTAGTTGTTTATGTCGTATCATCGCATGTTCAAAAACACTTTTGTGATAGAACGCTACTCCGAAAAAGCATTTCTATTATTTTAAAACTATATAATCTTCCTCCCTCAATCATAACCTATTTTTCTGCTGTTGAAGGTACTACTCCATTGCTTTAGGTAAATATTTATTGTTTGCTAAACTTAGACATTGAACGAATTGTCCTTTCCTTAAACAGGCGTAAAATAGTATTAAATTTGTGCGCAGATTTTCAGGTATCGTATATTTTGACATTTTTTATTATGATGAAATTTTGTTCTGATTTTTATAATAATCAAATAATATTTGAGATATAGAATCATGTTAAAACAAGATAACTTTAAAACTGTTATATAATTTGAAGGAAAAAAAATTGTTTGAAATTTTAAACTTTTAATTTGATTTAGTTTTTTAATTAACCTAAAATTAGTTTTTTAATTATGTGTTTAAAAAATATATAAATATTATTATTTTTGGAGAAATTGGAGAAATCACAACATAATTTGATCAAGAAATTAACAGATTCATTGATAGAAGGTTACATAAATGTTTTTTTACCATAATAGTTGACAGTTTCCCTTTTTCAATTTCTGTTTTAGTCACTGGTATTTAATTAGTCCTTTTAAGAACATTCCTAAATAATAAGTAATTCAGAATAATTGAAGTTAAAATATTTTTTTTATGCAGATTGACATAAAAATAATCAGAACAAATTAATTCCGTGTGTTTGGAGTGCTACAAAAAAACTTATATCCATAGAGTAATTTTTTCTACTCTATGGATATGTGTTCAAAAAGCTTTGTCCTAAAAAAAATAGGAAAAATATGTTACTACTTAAGTTGTATATGCATGATTAACTAATTGGAATAAAAAATATTGTTTATAGAGTTATATAAAATTAGTTTGTTTTGATTATCCAAGATTATTTGTATGTTTAAGACTTTATTCAAGTCACTATTACAATGCTGAATTAATAAAAGAGACTCATGATAAATTTCATCTAAATGAAACTCCCCCTTCCGCCCTTCATATTATTATTACTGTTATCCAGACGCATTCTGGTCTTTGATGGGTGAAGAGTTTCTTTCTTAGTCAATGGCTACAGACTGAATTATTTCATGAAAAAAAAATGAATATAAACAATAGTAGAATTAAAATCTATGTTATATATCAGTATTGAAATAATCACCCTGGGTTTAAGTTATTGGAGACTTTAATTTTATTTTGCTATTCATAATTGCATTTTTATGTCAGTATTTAATTGTTCAGCAAATAATGTCCTAAAAACATCATCTTTTGAGTAATTTTTTTCCCTGCAGGCAAGCTTAAAAATTTATCCAAAATTATTGTGTTATATGTGAAATAGTTATTTTCCTGAAGTGATAGACTAGAATTATAATTATATTTATTTTGTTCCTATTTCTCTAATCTCTTCAATCAAATATTTTATAAATAAATAGTGTAAATATATAATAATACTTTATAAAATGATAATTTCCTTGAAGTAATAGACCAGAATTATGTTGATATTTATTTTCTTTCTATTTCCCTAGTCTTTTCAATTAAATATTTTCCATGGTTCAGAAAAATAGTTAAAGCTGCTTTTAAGATATTACTACTTCTATTTTAGTAGGGATGAAAATTGTCCTTTTCCAACCTCTTATATATTATTTCCTAATTGTGTATTGTTTTGTGAAAAATGAAACTGGCATTTATTCTTATAGGAAAGTTTTCCTTGAATGTTCAGTCAACATACAAATTCTATGATACTCACAAAATGAGTCTCTGCATAAGTTCCTTTCTATAATGAAATTTAAATCAATATTGAACAGCATGTGGATTTATATTTGTTTATATGCATCAAAATATTTTCTTCGTGTCTGTTAACTCTAATCATAATTTCATTCCAATTTTACAGGCAAGATGAGTGACCATAATTCAAATCCCATTTACCACTATCAAGATCCTATGACATGTCCAAAAATGAATGCCTTTGGCATGCAGAATCCAATGAAAGTAAAATGATTAACTGTTCTTGAATTTTTATTGCTGACTTTCATTTTGAATATATTTTGTATTCTTTGTATTTCAAAACAGAATTTAACAATATTGTTATGCTGAATATATTATGTATATTTATGTTAAATATATTTAAAAATTATTATTAATTTTTTATACCATGCGTCATTCAAAATTAATTATGGTTGTATTTTTTTTTAAATTTTTGAATATGGTTAAGATCAAATTTTTTTTTACTACTTAAAGTGTGAAACATTTGCCAATATTTGTTTCTATTTATTATAGGCTGTTGTGTATAAAAGTAATTACTCAGACACTCGAAAACTGGCAAATCCTAGAAAATTCAGATATACTAATGATAATAACAGACTGTCAAGAGAACAAAGATTGTTTTATGAAGAGAATGGATTTATTGTCATACCAAAGCTTGTATCTTTGGATTATTTGGAAATATATAAGTAATTATTTTATGTGTACAAGTAATTTTCTTATTATTTTATAATGACCTTTTATTTTATGTGTGTGTGCATGCACTTATTAAGAAACAAGTGATTTTTTTTTTAGCTTTAAAAATATAATTCTGCCCTCAAAAGTGGAATTATAACAAGTTTAGTTTCTGATAAAATTGACAGATACTTTTATCTTTTCATTTATCTATCTTATTGCTAAAAAATACAATTACAATCTAGAAGTTTCATTTAATAATATTCTTACATTATTTATTTTTGAAAGATTATTTTCATATGAATAACAATTATTAAATGGTTATAACAAAACTATATTTGATGAAATTCTTAATAAGCATTGAATATTCCTTCATATATATATGTTCTATTCTTGTTCTCTTTTTAAAAAAATTCTTAACAATTAAATAAGGAATTAATGTATAAAAACTAGTCTTTTCTTATTCTAATGCTTTCATATTTTGACAATGAAGATAAAGTTTTTAAGAATGATTGTTACCATTTCTGTCTAATTACTTGTATTCTGTGTCTATTAAATTTTACTCACAAATTTAAATTTCACAAATTCTACTTTTTCCTTTCTTTATAAGGGTTTTATTAAAACTGCTACTTGTTCAGGGAAGTAATTAAGCATCCAAATGTTGCCTTATTATTCTTTCCAAAATATTTAAACTAACCACATTTGGATATCCTGATAATAGATAAACTGAAAAATATATCATTTTTTTTTAACTTGATAGTTTTTCAAAATTAAATATTATAACTTGCAGTATTTTCTGTTAATATCACAGAATAGTACTTTCAAAATATTTTAACAAATTCTTCATCATAGAAACTTAATGAGACATTTTAGAGATGTAGAAACTCTTAATTATGTAGTATATTTAAGAATGTATTATGTATTACAAAATTTCTTTGTAATTTACTGTGTAATTTAAATCTCTTTTGTATCAAATACTTTTTCCTGTACTTGTGCAAATAAATTTAAAATTAAATTGTTATCTTTTTTTTTTTTATAAAAATTAAGAATTCAGCTTAGTTACCTGGGATTAAATTCCAAGATCTCTTGATTTGTCAGTTAATTCTTTTTCTGTGCAAGCATTGATTCATTTGAAGATCCAGTAGTTTCTTTTCTTGCGCCATTTTTATAAATTTTGATCAGGCAATATTTATATTATAATGTGAACACTTTTTAGGCCATGAGAAGATGTTTTTATAGTTTTAAATAAATGGATTTTTGAAAAATTTATTTCATTTCAGAATGTAGTGTAAACTCTAAACTAGTTTTTTATTGCAAACGTATTTAAAATTTTTAAAAGTATATTATGTTTTACTGAAGTTTTATTTTTATTTTGTTTATTCCTTTAATAAAATGTCAAGTGTATGTATAATTTTAAACCTTTTAACTTGTTTCTCTAAACTTTATTCATAAGAATTTTCTATTTTAAGTCTTTACTTATGCTTTATTTTCCTAAATGTGATTTCAGTTTCTCTAATAAGTTAACATGATGTAAGGGCGGCGGGCTGTAATTTCCATCTTATTAACATATCAATTGTTTTGCAAATAAATGGATTTCTAGTATAATTTCTATGCCAGGCATCTCTGACTGTTGATTTCCTTTCTGGTACTGAATATATATATTACTAGTTTTTATCCACTACTTTGTGCCCGTGGAAATTTTGATGTGTATGTATGAGAAATGGCGGTCTAATCACATTGTAAACTGTCATCAAACCGTATCATTATGGAGCTGTTAAAATCAATTATCACTAAAACAACAACAACAAAAAAGTGTGTCGCCATGATTTAGCGAAATGGCCGCATATAGCCCGAACGGTAGCAACCGCGTTTCCAATTGTAAGGTTTCGATGAAAGCTACATCAAATTAACAGAAATATGGGGGAACAATCAATAAATACAGAAAAATGGAATTCATGCAATAATAATAATAATAATGAAAATAGGCGGAAAGAATACGTATAAATGAAAAAAATCAAGGGAAATGAATTGGAAAAATTGAATTACAATAACATAAAAAATGACGGCAAAGTAAAGACAAACAAAGAGCTGCCGAAAAATTACCAACTTCGCAATGCAGCAGATGGTTGTATATCAAAGCGTAACTCACACAACTAACCTATAAAAAATTATTTACAGTATGCACCTGATATAAATCGAAATAGCAAACCAATTATTCAAAATCGTTTTGCTGATAAGTCTGGCCAAAACAAAATCCAGTTGAAAACAAGCTGTGCATGCCTATTAAACGTAAGTGCGTGAATTTTCTTCGTCAGTTGCGTCGGGCGATGCGGATTATAAATTTTTAATTTCCTTTACTATGCTTTATTTCTGTACTTTTCCACTAGCCGGGTCAAACGAGAAATAGCCAAATTTCTTACAGCGGTTTTAAAGCGAAAAATTGTCAATTAATGTAGAATGCTGCCAAATTTCTTTGGCAATTCTTCGCTTGCCACTCGAATAACGGATAATACTTTTATTTTAATTCAAAAGTACTTCAGAAGGAATCCGAAAGATCGATTTATTAACAATGTTTAATTTTTAATGCATCAAACACTAAGAAAATAAACAGAATCGCTTGAAATAGCCGGTCGAAAACATGTTAAACCTTACTCATTTGGCGTTGGGGAAATGAATATTTTTGGCATGAAAGTTAGTTTTTAATTAATAAAAAATTAACCGGAATAAATAGTAGCCTCTGTTCTATTCTGGACAATTATCTAACTCTGTTCTAAATTTCATTCAGCATTTCTATTGTCATCAACTAACATAATCTATCCGTCCATCCAAACTTTCACATTTTTAATAGTAGTATAGATGTATAGAAAATGTATAAAATAATGATTACGCCTTGAAAAATCAACAAAATATATTTTAATATGGTGTAGATCCACCCTTTGAGGCAGTTACATCCTCAATTCTCCTATGTGTTGATTCTTACAAATTGTGAATTTTTCCAAAGAAATTTTAGCCCATTCTTCAGTTAAAAACCCCTTCAATTCTTTTATAGACGATGGCGGAGAAAATCGACTTCTTACTTGAATCTCTAAAATCAACCATAAATGCTCGACCAAAATGTAGGGGACTGGAGATTGTGGTGGCCAGATGTGATGCCCAACAGCAATAGAATGTTCCTCGTACCATTCATTAGAAATTCTAATTTTATCGATTGGTGCATTATCGTCTTGAAAGATGGCCTTTCCCTCCAGAAACAGTTCTTGAACTATAGGATCTACTTGATCTCCCAAAATTCCTAAACAGTCTCGGCTGTTAGTTCTTCCATGAAGGGAAATCATTGGCCCGGTGGATTTCCACGAAATAACATCCCAGATCATCACAGAACCCCGCCATGTTTTACGGTTAGGAAAAGGAATTCTGAATGAAATACTTCTCTCGGCTGTCTCAAGACGTACACTCGGCCAGAGGTCGGAAACAAAGTAAACGATGATTCATCAGAGTAAATCACATTTCTCCATTGCTCGAGGAACCAATTCAGGGGGCTTCTACACCATTCTAAACGCGTTGAAACATTTGTATTAGAGAGTAGAGTTTTCTGATTGCAGATCTTCCTTGGAATCCAGATTCATGCAGCTCACGACGAACGGTTTTCGTGTTAATTGGGTCCTGTAGGTTTGTTTTCATTGAGTTCTGAAGTATTTTTAGGAGCCGTGGTCCTGCGATCCTCTCTAACAGTTCGAATTACTGTCCGACGGTCTCTCACAGACGACTTCAATTTTCGGCCAGACCTGTGCTTTGCTGAGGACTTTTTTTTCTTCTCTTTTAAAAGCAATCATTACTTTTGAGACAGTATGTCTTGAAATGTTAAGCATTCGGACAGTTTTTATTACACTAGCGCCTGCCATACGAGCACCAACAGTTTGGTATTTTTAAAAGTCTTAACCACTTAAAAAAATTATGTAAAAGAAACAGTTATTGTGAATAACCATATCAAATAACAAAAATAATGAAACTAAAAAAAAACATTAAAATCTTTAAAGTTTTGATTGTTTATAGCATGTTCAAACATTATGAGGCCAAAATGTTAAGTGTTTACATTATTTTGTCCAACCCTTGTATTACACTTTATTATACTTGTAAAAGATATTGTTATAAAGAAAAGAAATTCATATTAGCACATATATGTAACATATTTATATTTGTTGTAAGCAGAAGGTGGTTTCAGAGACAGATGACACTTGAATTTTTAAGTTCGTTTTATTCCATCACGGGAAGCAAATATTATGTACAAGCAAAAGCGACGAGCACAACACAGAACGACACAAAACGGAATGACAAAAAGCTGAAGCGTAAAAAGGGAATCATTAGGGATCAGTTTAGGGAAATCATTATCACTAGTCTTGAATACCATAAGATTTTGATAGGGAAAATATTTTTTCACTATGCTTATACGAGGCATATTCGGAAAGTAAGTACCGTTTCATTATACTGCCG